>JAUTBS010237644.1:0-11412 GCA_032361285.1 Aequorea victoria
AACGCAACTCCGGGTCGTCCTCGATTTGCAGCAAGACTTGTTCAACTGAAGTGTTCAAGGGGGTATACCTCTCGAAACGGCTGGCTGGTAACCTTGGTCTTTTTTGCCATCAGCCTGTCCTGGTTGAGACCTCTCAAAGTTCTAAGATGGTTTCTGGTGCTCTAACTCGTCTTGTTTCTTTCGGTCGGCTTTGTCTGTGTACTCAGCCTTCTTTATCGGCTCGGACGGCTTCTCTTCTTGGGCACTGAGGGTGTTTTCAGCATTCATGTGCTTCTGTGCTTTGACAATTAACTCGGTCATACTTGCCGGGGGTGCCTTCGCCAATGAGAAAAGGAACTTTGTCGGCTGGAGTCCTCCCATGAAAGCCGTTAGAGCAACCTTGTCGTCTAAATCGTCCACCTTCAAGGCTTCAGTATTGAACCGAGTGACATGTTGTCGCAGTGTTTCATTTTTCCCTTGCTTGACGTTAAGAAGGTATGTGGCTGGGCAAAGGTGCCTTTTGCCGCCGATGAAATGTCCCACGAACAGCTTGCTCAGTTGGGAGAATGATGTGATCGTCCCACTCTTGATTTTGCTGAACCATACCCTGGCCGAGCCCTTGAGTGTTGTAGAGAATGCTCGACACATAATATCGTCTGGGACCGCGTGCAGGTCCATGTACGCCTTGTAAGTTTCCAAATGATCTCGTCTGGGATCGTCCCATCCTCACAGACCTCAAATGGAAAAGGGCGTTCAAACTGAGATTTACAAAATTAGTTTGCTCGATTTAATTAAATTTGTCGGTCCAGCAAGACAGAGAATTTTGGGTAGAAGAAGCCATGTTACAGAATAAGGATGATTGTTTGAAAGAAGGCAGGACCCCCTTTTTAATAAAAAATCTGGGGGATCAGCAGAATCTTGGATTCAGCTTACACATGGCGCGCGCGCCACCTCGACCTAGCGTATGCCACCTTAGCATAGCGCGCGCCATGTCATTTCCACGTGGCACTGTGCCACCTCATCTTGTAAAGAAAGCAATTTTTTTCTCCCCCTGCTTTATGTCTATGCCTATCACCACTGGCACTTAATGTCGATGGGTGTTAGCGTGACCGCTTAGGTCTATACCCTGCTATCTCCTAGCATTCATGAATAACTTTTTGTACATAAGAAAATGTACAACGAAACCCCGAAAAAGAGAAAGCAAAAAAAAAAATAAAAAGAAGAAGAATAGAAAAGAAATAATTTTTTTTTCATCCCCTGTTAATATGTAATCCTTGTATATAACATTCTGTAAATAATTTATTTGTAATTATTCTCTTTTTTTATTATCGCTCTTGTAAATAAATAATCATGTATATACATAAAAAAATAATAAAAAAATGAAAGAAGATAGACCATGTAAATAGATTCATGTACATAATCTCGTGTAAATAGAACCCTATAAATAGAATAATCCTTGTAAATAGCTTCACTGTACACATCTTGTGCACTTCCTATACATATGTAAACAACCTATAAATAAATCCCTATATATACATCCATGTATACAACCATCCATGTAAATAAGGTACAATCCATCTATGTATATAAATAAACAAAAAATATCCATACAAAAAGAGAAGAACTAAAAGGAGAGTGCTAAATAAATGATCCAACCAGACAAGAAGGCCTGTCCTAAAAATAACAAATGTATATGCAGAAAAAAGAAAGTGTATCTCAAGAGTACAAAATGAAAGAAAAGACATCCCAATCCCGTCGGCGATAGGTACGATGTGGAGGCTCTGGGATGGAGGACGCAGAAGTAGTGGCATTCCCCGAATCAAAGTCATCATCGTTGTCAGCCTGATGCTCTCGGCGGACTCCGATCTGTAGGCCAGAGCCCTGGGAAGCTGCAGGAGAGCCATGAGAGGACGATGATGTCCCATGGACAGAGGTACGACTGACAGAAGGAGGCTGCATATACAAAAAAAAAAGAGAAAAAAAAAATATGCATACATAAAAAAAAGAGTCTACAAACTCATAAACGAAAATAAGAATACTCACCGGATGTGGATGAAGCTGACTACGTCGAGGGATGGGATGTATGTTAGTGTCCACCAACATCTGGGTCTATTGCCTCACCAGGATCATCAGACCCGAGCAAAAGTTGCAGAAGACCTCCATGTAAGCTCGGGGAACTTGGAGGGCCTGAAATCAAAATAAAGAACTAAGATGAAAACATGTTAGACACACTGACATATCTAGTTAAAAGAAAGGGGAGACTCCAACTAAAAGAAAGAAAATACCTGCTTATCCCCACCAAGACGCTGCTCTGGTACCTCGGGTGTGTGGACAGGAATGGCAAATGGAATCCCGTAAGGATGAGCCAACACCTCCCTGGGTACTGAAGGCAAGGAATAAGAGGAAGCATCACCAGCAGTAGGAATAACCCGAGGGGTTGAGGCACCACTAGTAGCACCCCGGGCAGCTCGAGTAGTCGCACCCCCCCAAAAGTAGTAGGAGGAGGATGATCACCCACCACCGGAGGAACCTGAGACGTTGAAGGATATCCAGCCTGCGTTCCCGTAAGCTGGACGCCCATCAGATGCATCAAACGGTCGCGTGCAAAGGTAGTGTACTCCCTCTCGGCTAGGAAATCCCCAGTCGCGAAGCCGTACACCACCTCGTCAACGTCCTTGGGTGACAAGGTGTACGTCAACCTCATGCTAGGTGGAGGCGGCTGGGGGACCCAAAAATGTTCTAGTCCCAGAGGCTGGTGGCCTACCCGTTCGCCCAAGAACCACTTTCGGCAGACTGGCCCCTGCAGTAGGATCCTCCTCTGATAAGCATGACGACTCCTCATTAGGTCATCGCCCGCCCTGACCTCCATGTCTTCCCATACCCGCCAATTCACCTGAAAAGTAAACTCGGCACAGGTTACATAAGAAAGGAATTATAAGAAACAAAATTAAGTGGGCGTAAAAGTAAAATAGAATATACCTGTGCCGAGGACAGGCAATCAATGGTAAGATGGTAGGTATTCAGATCCTTCACAACCTCCTTCCTCCCCCGCGTGCTCTGGCCCCACCGAGCTACCGTCGAGATGATATGGGGATCCAAATGGGTGTTCTCTTGGTGTGCTAAACCCAAGAACTCATAGGCCCATAGCTGTAAATAAAAAATAAAAAAATAAAAAATAAAAGTGGAGAAAAGACAACAAAAATAAACAGAATAAGTTAGGCTAAGTTAAATAAGTGATAAAGTACAAATGAACTGAATGGACAAAGAGTGTAATGAATCATGGCTCAAAGATCTGCCAATACGCGATCATCGGTCTGACAAGCGGACCACAGACCGGTATACAGAGTCGCCAGCGCTGCTTCTCCCTAGTCGAAGGATGCTATCCGGTCAAAATTGTGCAATGCTCCCAGAAAGTACAGAGGAACAGTGTTGATCCTGTTCGAAAACAGTCACGCACCGATCAGATAGAGTAATAATGCACGAGCAACCCACTCGAAGTGGTGGAGCTCAGTGCACTCGAACCCTATGTATCTCTCTATGATAAAGGTGTACTAGATACATCCTGAAACAGCCATGCGTGGGACCTTGCCCAGCTAGTAGGTAAGTGCCTCGGGGCACGAAGAGATAGTGGGGTCGAAGTGAAGCGGATCACCCCTACCCTGGTCCTCGTTGTCATAGCAAAATCCAATAGGATCAAGGTGGCCTCAAAGGACGGGAAGTGGAATGTGCTGGTGGTATCCCACCACCTCTTCACCAAAGTTATCATGAGTACTCTATCATTATGAGTACTCGTGAGGACCGGGATAAACCGGATAAACCCGGATCTGTCAACGAGCACCCGACTCTCCAAAGGGAGAACGTGGTACCACTCGAGGATTCGGGCGGAGCCCTCGAACCCGCGTAAATAGTCGCCAGTCTGCAAAAAAAAAAAAATACAAAAAAAGTCATCAGAGAATATATATTAAAGTAAGAAAAATGTAAGAAAAAAGAGAGTGCATAATCTGACTAAGAAAATAAAAAACAAATCCATCATGTTAAGTAGCAGAAAGCCTGCAATTTGAGAACCCAAAAAGCAAAAATCTAATAAATCTAGAAAAGCGTGTAAACGCTATTTCTAGTGTCTAAAATGAAAAATCTTTTCTTAGGGAGCCTTAAAAAGCAACCTAAGTCAGAACCCAAAAATTAAAAATCAAATAAAACTAGAAAAGCGTGTAAACGCTATTTGGAGTGCTCAAAATGAAAATTCTTTCTTAGGAAGCCTTGAAAAACAACCTAAGTCAGACAAAAGAATAAAACTTTCCAATAAACCTAGAAAAGCGTTTACACGCTATTTCTAGTGCTCAAAATGAAAATTTCTTCTTAGGAAGTCTTGAAAAGAAACCTAAGTCGGGGCAAAAAATAAAACTTTCCAATAAACATAGAAAAGCATGTAAACGCTATTTGTAGTGCTCAAAATGAAAAATTTCTTCTTAGAAAGTCTTGAAAAGCAATCTAAGTCAGACCAAAAAAAATAAAACTTTATAATAAACCTAGAAAAGCGTGTAAAAGCTATTTCTAGTGTTCAAAATGAAAATTCCTTCTTAGGAAGCCTTGAAAATCAACCTAAGTCGAACCAAAAAAAATAAAACTCTCCAATAAATCTAAGAAAGCATAAAAATGCTCATTTAGTGCCTAAAAGAAAAATTCTATCTCGGAAAGTATGAAAGTGTAGCCTACGTCAGTCAAAAATAAAAAAATCAATAAGGTCTAGGAAAGTGTGAATATACCATCTTAAACAAGCTAAAAGGAAAAAAATTCTTTAAAAAATGTGCAAACATTTGTCTAGGGACAACCAAAAATAAAAAAGTCAACAAATCCTTCGAAAAATGTGAAAACGTCAATCTAGGGACAAAATCCTAATAAAATAAAATTTCTCGGAGAAACACGAAAATGTTTATCTAGGGCCAAAGCAACCAAATCCCTGTAATTAACAACCCCTAGGAAAATGAGAAAACGTTTATCTAGGGGCAAAACAAAACAAAATTTTTAAGATAAATGTAAAAACGTTAATCTAGGAACAACAAAAACAAGTCCGTTAATTCCCTCAGAAATACGTATGACTCAACCTTAAGTTGGTCGGCACCAGCTAATCCAGCCAAATTGGGGCACATTAGGATAAGTCATGTAAGTCGTCGAGCGCTGGCCCAATGTGTAACCAAATTCGGGCAGAGCGAAGGGAAGCCCCTTCCTTCTTGGGAAACGTCAATACGTAATCCAGGATGAAGTTAATTAAAAATACCTAAAAATTCCCTAGAAAGATGTGCAAACATTAATCTCGGGACAAAAATAAGTCAGTTAATTTCCTCGGAAATACGTACGACTCAACCTCAAGTTGGTCGGAGCCAACTATTCCAGCCAAATTTGGGCACATTTGGATAAGTCATGTAAGCCATCGTGCGTTGGGCCCAATGTGTAACCTAATTCGGGCGGACCGAAGCAAAGCCCCGACCTTCTCTAGAAACGTCAATACGTAACCCAAGATGGAGTTAATGAAAAATATCAAAAAAAAACCCTAGAAAAATGTGGAAACATTAATCTAGGGACAATAAAAATAAGTCAGTTAATTTCTTTGGAAATACGTATGACTCAACCTAAAGTTGGTCGGGACCGGCTAATCTAGCCAATTTGGGGCACATTCGGATAAGTCATATATGTCATCGAGTGCAGGGACCAATATTTAACCTAATTCGGGGAGACCGAAGGAAAGCACTGCCTTCCTCAGGAAACGTCAATACATAACCCAAGATGGAGTTAATTAAAAATATCGAAAAAAAACTCTAGGAAGATGTGCAAACATTAATCTAGGGACAAAAAAAATAAGTCAGTTAATTACCTCGGGAATACGTATGCCTCAACCTAAAGTTGGTCGGGTCCAGCTATTCCAGCTAAATTGATGCACATTCGGATAAGTCATGTAAGTGGTCGAGCGCTTGGCCCAATGTGTAACCAAATTTTGGCAGACCAAAAGAAAGCCCTGCCCATCTCGAGAAGCATCAATACGTAACCCAATTGGGAATTAACTAAAATACTCTGAAAATACCAAAAATAAAACAAATTTTTTTAGAAAAATGTGAAAACATGAATCTAGGGACAAAAATAAATTCCTCTCAGAAAGTGTTGATACGCGACACAAGTTTTGAATAAAAACACCCAAACAAAAAAAATTCCCCTCGAAAAACAAGGAAAACGTTAATCTAGGAACAAAAACAAAAAATTTCCACCGCGGGATATGTTAACACGCAACCCAACGACAGAAAACCAAAAACATACACATATACAAAAACATGGAAAGAAAGAAATACGGGGTTCATCCTAGGCACACAATGTTTCTAAGTTCAAATCAGTTTTAATTTTAGGGATTCAAGTTGTTTGGTGTCATAATCCGAAAAACAATTTATCCAAAATGCTTCGGGCCTACCCTATGCGTACATCTAAGTCCAAGTTATTTTTTAAGTTTTTGGATTTTCTTTTGGTTTAATTAAACAAAATTGAGATAGGAAAAGGAACAAGGCATACCTGGCAGTTCGACACCGAGAGATGGCAACTAAGTGATCGAAGAAGAAGATCCGACTCCATGCTAGAGTCAGCATAATAGAAGTGGATGGGAGGCAGGAAATCCCACGAACATACCGGAGGGTCGTACCTCACCGGGTCGAAACCCCCCGGTATAACTCCAACCAGAACCCCGCGGAAGGGATCTAGGACCTGGAGGCTTTCCACGGCTGGCTCCTCAGCAGTGCAATGCTCCGAAGGTCTGCCCTCCTGCATTGTTCGAGCAGCGTCAGCAGCGTCCAACAGACCGTCCATAGCAGTGGACCGCTCGGAAGGCTACTGGGAAGGGCTAGAGAGTAAGCCATTGAGACCTCTAAGTGCAGGAAGACCCCTAAAAAAGGAGTCGGTGATCTGGGTCCCGCCGAACTGTGTCCAGACCGCAGTCGCTGGAGCTACAAGGGCGAAGTCCACCTCGTGACCTGTGCCACCAGTAGTCTGATCATCGTGGCCCGCCATTGCCATAGAAAGAGAGAGTAGGGAAAGTAGAGAAATTTAAGAGAGAGTATAGAGAGATATGCGCATACGAACAAATGAATTTCCACCTCATCTTATAGGAAAATTTGGACTGTTGGCCTACCTGGCGTGCGCCACATCCCTCCTCCCCACCTCATTCCTCGCGCGCTGGGAAGTCTAATCATCACCTGGCACGGTGCCACCTCACCCTCATACGCTGAGAAGTCCAAATGCCACATGGCACTGCGCCACTTCACACCTAGTGCCACTTCATCTCTTTAGTGACACGTGGCACCTGCCACGTGTTCAGCTCCAGTTTATTCAAATTCATTAATTTGAAAATTTAAAATTCCAAAAATTGGGGTCCGTCTCCAATAGTTTTTGAAATTGTTCAACTTATCCTCTATCGTTCCACCTTTCTTACGTGCCAAGCTTCATACTCAGACCCTGTGTTTTTACAGAAGGTCCATCTCACGACCTTATACTAAGAGCTTTTGGGTCTGTCCCATGATCTAAAATCGAATAAATCGATCCGTCTCATGACCTTAAAATGAGTACCTTGGGTCCTATATCACCTTAAACCACGCTAGCAGTCTGACATGATTATAAACTGATTGCTCGCAGTCCGGTACGACTATAAACTGATTGCTCGCAGTCTGGCAAGAATATAAACTGATTGCTCGCAGTCCGGCACGACTATAAACTATTTCTCATAGTCTGACATGACTATAAACTGATTGCTCATAGTCCAGCACGACTATAAATTGGTGCTCGCAGTCCAGCACGAGTATAAATTGATGCATGCGGTCCACCCATGACCTTAAAAGGATAGCATTTCTCTTTATGTTTGTTTTGTTTGTTTGTTCTTTTTGTTTTACTTGATGAATGGTTTAATAAAAATGGACTGTCTATGATTCTTTGACATTCACTCACCCATGCGATGCGGCGAGAGTTTTGTCAAAGATGGACAACTGTAGACACCTCAATTTTGACTAAACTGAACATCGTCCAGTTTTCACCAAGCTCTTTCGATGATGAAATGTATATCAGTCACACCGAAGGAACTTCCATCCGAGTCTGAGAGTTCAAGGAGTACTTCCAATGCACCTAAAAACAACCCAAAACACCCTTAAACAACCCAAAACACCCAAAAATACCCATTGATGCAACCACCTAGCGCTGCGCCACTTCTAAGTGGCACACGCCACTTCCTTTCAAACAAATTCACGCTATCCCAAAACTCAATACCTAATGTCGTGCCATAACCTTTTCATGCCACTAGCCCAAACCATGTCAGGACCCCAAAGCCACTTTTACCCCTGGTGTGCACGACCTCAAGTAGCGCGCACCTCATTTCACATGATGCACGCCACTTCAGAGGAGACTTTGGCACCAAGTCAGCTCCTCGACCAAAAAATCTATAAATAGGACCCCTCCCCCACCACAAAATGATCCAGAATTCTAAAGAGTGTACAGAATTGAAACCTTATCCCGACTCCCGACTTATATTCAACCTGAACCCTTACCCAATTAATAAACTATGCTTAAGTTACTCCCAAAACTTCTTTAAAGCAAACCCAAATCCAGACTCCTTCGCATTCGAAGGACTCGGAAGCCTCGAAGATTGCATGGAAGGACTCCCGGAGGCGTTCCGTACGTGAGGAAGACGCTGTGAAAATTGCTTGAAACTTACTTAGCTCACGGGATATACGGTAGGTTCTCCTTTCTCATCCCTTTCCATCATTACTTGTATTTCTCTTCTTAAACTTCTCCTTTTTTGATAAAAGGGGAGAAACATGCCGTTGGCCTCTTTCTCCTGGTTTCTTCTTATTTTTGTTATTTGTTTCTCGTCTAAGCATGTTTCCTTCATTAGAATAGCATATTAGCTTCTCTTTCGTCTCTTAGTCTTTTAATTTTAAGAATTGCATATAGTCTTTCTTTTCCTTTCTTCACATAATACAAACACATGCACTCGAGCACACTATTTTTCTAAAAATAGTAGCCTTTTTGGGACCTCTCGGTGTCGAGCTCATTAATCCATAGTGACGCGCACCATCTTCAGTGGTCCCAAAATGGCGCATGCCATGTTCTAGTGGTGCGCGTCAGGTCATGAGGTGGCGGGCGCCACCTCTGTTGTAAGACTAGTGGCTACTCGTAGCCCTCTTTGTTAGCCTTTTCTGCATATTTTCTATATGTTATATTTCTGTTGAAATGCCTCTTTTTTGTGTATTTTTCTTTCTATTATAAAAACAATTGCACACAAAAGTACACTATTTTCTAAAAATAGTAGCCCTTTCGAGTCTCTGAATGACGAGCTCACTGATCCATAGTGATGTGCGCCATCTTCAGAGGACCCAAAAGTGACGCACACCATCTTAGCGTGGCACGCGCCAGGTTATAGGTGGCGTATGCCACCTCCACTAAAAACAAGTGGCTTTTCAATAGCTTTCTATGCAATTTTATGTTTTAAACAGTATTTTTATATGCATCAACTGCACTGATATGCTGCCATCTCCCCTTTTGACATGCCTTTAAGTGGAAGTATGCATAGAAAGTCTTAGTTTTAAGTTAGGTTTTGTTTCATTGTTTTCTTTTTTAATGGTCTCTCTTCAACCTCCTTTCTGTATGTGTTGCTTTTGATAAATTTAAGATAAAAATAAAATAGAATGGTTAAGTAGAGACTGGTCTTCATATCGGGCGGGAAGGGTGCCTAACACCTTCCCTTTTTGTACCCTAGCTCCTGAACCATTTACTCTGGTAAAGATATACTAGTTTGCCTTGAAAGTTTTTGGTGTTTTGGTTTGTCCAAAAATCAAGTGGCGACTCCAAAATCGTGCGTCCTTTAACACGAATTCAATTGGGGGAAAACCCCTCTTTCCTTTCTGCTCGTGGTTTTGTTCCACATACACATATCCATTTTCGATGTGAGGGACGGAGGAAGAAAAAGAAAGATAAAAGATGGCGGGATCCTCACATGGATGTACTAAGGTTATAGTGATCTTCGAGAACATTTCTGGTGGAATGGCATGAAGGGGGACATAGCAAAGTTCGTAGCACAGTGTCTTACTTATCAGCAAGTAAATGTCAAACATCAAAGACCGGCGAGAAAACTTCAATCATTACCACTATCCAAGTGAGATTTGGAGAACATCACGATGAATTTTGTGTCTGGTTTACCTCGTATGCGTAATGGACACGACCCTGTTTGAGTAATAGTGGACGGACTCACGAAGTCAGCGCACTGCATTGTTATCAAGATGACACATACATTTGACCGTTTGACACAATTATATGTGAGAGAGATTGTTAGGCTTCACGGTTCACCTATATCTATCGTCTCGGATCGTGACCCGCATTTTGTTTTTAAGTTTTGGGGTGCATTGCAGACTGTTATGGGTACTCGGTTAGATTTCAGTTCAATTTATCACCTGCAGACCGATGGACAGTCGAAGAGAACTATTCAGATGTTAGAGAATATGTTGAGAGATTGTGCTTTGGACTGAAAAAGTAATTGGGGTGATCAATTATCACTGATAGAGTTCTCTTATAATAATAGTTACCACTCAAGTTTGGGAATGGCACCGTATGAAGTTTTGTATGGACAAAAGTGTAGGTCCTCTTTGTGTTGGTATAAAGTTGGAAAGAGACAACTTCTTGGACCTGATCTGGTGGATGATGCGACTCAAAAGATTGTCACTATTCAGAATAAGCTTTTGGCAGCTCAAAGTCGACAAAAGAGTTATACCGATTTATGTAAGAGAGATTTGGAGTTTTCTATTAAAGATATGGTATTCCTCAATGTTTCACCTTAGAAAAGAATCATTCGCTTTGATAAGAAGGGAAAGCTAAGTTCCCGAAATATTGGACCCTTCGAGATTCTAGACCGTTTTGGTGAGGTTGCTTATCGTGTAGCTCTGTCACCTAGCCTCACCGGGGTACATAATGTATTTCATGTTTCGATGTTGAGGAAGTACGTCTATAGCCCGACGCATGTGGTGGATTACGAGTCACTTCGTGTCCGCGAAGACTTGACCTATGAAGAGCAACCGGTACAAATTCTTGGCACAAAAAAAGATTTTATGGAACAAACACATTCGACTCATCAAAATCTTTTAACGCAATCATAAAGTGGAAGAGGCCACGTGGGAGCGTGAGGATAAAAATCGTGAATGCTATCCATTTCTGTTCGCGTAAGATTAGTATTCTAATTTCGATGATAAAATTATTTTAAAGTGGGAAGAATGTAAAATCTGAAAATTTTAAATAATAAACTATTTAATTAAAAATAATTTATGAGAAAAAATTTAAAATCTAATTGCTAGACATTTTGAATTTTAATATATTAACGAATAAAGGATAAAATGTTATAGAATAAAATATAATTATGGG
>JAUTBS010237755.1:0-11412 GCA_032361285.1 Aequorea victoria
TAACTTAAACTTAATTATGTTCTAAGTTCAAGTTGCTACTTACTTGATTATTGTTGGTGTTGAACCCTTATTTAACACTATTAGGGTTTATAGAGTTTGAATTTTAGGATTTGAATATTTGTTAAGCCGATTAGGGTAAAATTATGCCTAGGTTAAGTTTTATAAAAACTCGGGTTATTACATGGCCCGAGACCTAGATTTGGACAAAGAACGTAGGGAGATTGCCCTCAATAGGATTCAAGCCTACCAGCAAGAGATCACAAAACAATACAACAATAAAGTTAAAGCTCGGGGCATTGGTCCTGGAGACCTTATACTCCAAAAAGTGATAGGCTATACAAAGGTGGCAACAGAGGGGAATCTCAACGCTAACTGGGAATGACTTTACAAAGTTTGACCCATAGCAAGAATAGGAGCTTACAATCTGGAGGACAATAGCAGAAAATTCATTCCTAGACTGTGGAATAGGGCCAATCTATGCTTTTTCTATCACTAATCCTCTGTAATTTGACGAAAGTGGCACATCGTAATAGTACTATTTTTGTTCAAAGAAATTCACATACATCTATTCACAATAGTCGAATTAGAATAGTTCGACCCTTACAGGAATTAGAAGAACTTCCAAGGTTAGAATAACCCCGATAGCCGAAATAGAACAGTTTGAACCTCACAACAACTAAACTAGGAAAATTCAAGACTCACAACAGCTGAACTAGAACAGTTCAAGTTTTACAGGAATTAGAATAATTCTCAGGGTTAGAATAACCCCGACAGTCGAACTAGAACTATTCGAGCCTTACAGGAATTAGAATATTTCAGGGTTAGAACAGCCCTGACAGCCAAACTAGAGCAGTTCAAGCCTTGAAGGAATTAGAACAATTTCCAATGTTAGAATGACCCCATAATCCGAACTAGAATAGTTCGAGCCTTATACATAGCCGAACTAGAAAAGTTTGAGCCTTACAGGAATTAGAACAATTTCCAGGGTTAGAACAACCCCAACAACTAAACTAGAATAGTTTGAGCTTTATAGGAATTAGAATAGTTTTGAGCCTTATAGAAATTAGAACAGTTTTGAGCCTTATAGGAATTAGAATAGTTTTGAGCCTTACAGGAGCCGAACTAGAACAGTTTGAAATATACAGGAATTCCGCACAGCCAAACTAGAACAGTTCGTATCGTACATGCATCTATACAATTCATCGAGCTAGGCTTAGAACGAGAATCTCAGTCACACACCGAACTGTGTTCGTTTGATAAGAAGTTCCAACACTTAACACTTTTTGAAGATAGTTTCCTCGTTGAGCTAGGCTCAAAATGAGAGGTTCGCTCACATACCGAGATGCGTTATCTTGGCAAAAAAGGCCAACATTGGCGGAGTTCTACAAAATACAGAAATAAAGAACATTTGAGAAAAAATGCAATCATACTTATACAATATTGAAAAGATACAGAACACTTGTGAAAAATGGAATTCATTTATTATAACAAATAGGGGGCCCAGAGGCTTTCATAAAGATGTCAGCCTTTACCTCCAAACCAGGCCGACGTCAAAAAAAAACCAGGGGAGAAATAAGATACACACTGAGGGGTCACACCTTAATCACCTCAGTGTGGTTCCCCTCGGCGAGAGGCTCATTGGAGGCTGGAGGATTGACCTCAGTTGGAAGCTCCATGGCTGACTGCGCGGTGGCGGCTAGGGGAATAGGCTGCTCGGTGTACAAGTCAGTGAGAATCTCAATCTAGATGGAGGACTCCACTAGGACGTCGACCTTAGCAAAAGCGGTCTTATAGCCGGCATACATCACCTCAACTTTGATCTTGTAAACTTGATCAACGTAGTGTTCCACACCCTCGTTCCAACCAACCTGCCACATCTGGTTATCGCTTTCCTTATGGGCGGCTTTAACCTCGACTTGAGCCAGTCTGCAGACCTCTAACTACTTATTGACCTCCTTAAGTTAGCCTTTAATGCAAGTAGCTCAACAGAAGAAACAGACAACTGGGCTTCCAAGCCCCAGACTCAGAGGATGAACGGTGCTTGCTTGGCCTCGAAGGTTTAGTTCCTGGCCTCTAGGCCAGAAACCTTCTTCTCGAAAGATGGATGAACCTCCTTCTCAACTTCCATCCCTCGTACAACCTTTTATGCCATAGTTCTCAGCTTCGGTAATGGTCAACTGTGGAGTGGATGCACTAGAGCCCCTACACAAAGAAACTAGAAATTCTTAGTCCAAAGTGGAAGAGTTGGGGAAATTGAAAGAAAGTAGAAGGCTTACCCCGACCATATACTACACGAATCAGGCATATATATTCAGCTCATCAAAAGCTGAATGCTCGGCCATGTCCTTGGGCAAGAGGACGACCAAGGAAACTTTATAAGTAATGTCGAGATCGACAATGATTTGTGTCGAAGCAGGCATGGGGGCACCATGCATTTCCAAGATAGCGGCCCAGACCTTTTTAGGCCCTTTGAGGGATTGTCCCTCAAGAGCTTTCCTCTTGCCCCTCGACCTCGCCAGGTCGGTGGCTAGATTCATGGTCGGATCTAGCGATGGGGCCAAGGTGGTCTCCTTGGAGAATGGTGACATAGGCTGTGGAGAATGAGGCGCCACAGATGGGGGCCTAGAAGTTGGCACAGAAGTGGAAGCCCGTCGGCCTTAGAAGTGGAAGTCCCAATAGCCTTCTTCACTTCCGTATGTGTTAACTATGTGATGACCCTAGAGGGAGGGGGGTGAATAGGGTCTTTTGTTAATTTTGAATTTTGAGTAACTCCTTATTCAAAATATAAATAAATACTAACAACCTAAATATGCAAGCATATAAACAAGCAAGAGATTGAGGATAGAGTAAGAGATTAACACCCGGATTTATAGTGGTTTGGCTTTAACTTAGCCTACGTCCACTCCTCAAACACCTCTTGAGATGTCTCCACTATGGAAAAACACTTACGGGTGTGCTCCAAACTTTTATATAAGATCCACACAGCTGCGTTCCAAAGCTGTCACAGCTTTTAGCACTTGTGATCTTTTTCTCTTCGTGTGTTACACCACACACAAAGCTTTGGTAGCAGGTGACTCACCTTTACCAGTAGTACAGTGTTGTTTATAGATTGTGTTGATGTCAAAACATCAAGATGAATGACTCTCTTTGATAGGGCTAATATTTACAATGAATGTACCAGAATGTAATAGCCAATACAGAGTGACGTGAACTTTGTTTGTATACAGTGGCTTTACTTCTGAACTTTCTGAACAGTACTTCTCACGAACGGATGTAATGTGATTGATGATTTTGTTAATATTCTTCGTATCAGAAAGTAAGTGAGAGAATGTGAATGATGTATTTCTGTTTCAGTGCTTAAGTTCTATTTTCTCAGTTCTTATTGAAAATGATCAAGCAACAGTCTTTTTATAGTCACAGAAAAATGACCGTTGTAGTATCACGATCTGATCTTCTTCCGTGAATCAAGAAATTTGATCTTTTGTTGATTTGATCTGATGTGATTTGCAATCATCTTTAACTGTAGATTCGATCCTTTAAATAGTCGTTGCAATTCAAAAAGCTTTCTAAAATAGCGCTGTTCATTCCAGCTGTTCAAATCTCCAAAATCTCGTAACTGATTTTTTCTTGATTTGATCCTTGATTCTTGGTGATCTATTCTGAGACGATTTGGGATTATCTTCATATAAAAAATTGATCCTCACAAATTCAAAATCGAACCATAAATCAAACGATAACAAAATTAATCAAATCACGAGATTCGCGCACTGAAATCCATGAGATTGCGCACTTGGGTCAACTCACTTGGAGTTGTGTCAACTCAAGTTCCTTAAAAGGTAGAATCTGTATACATTGTGTTGACTCAAGTGGAGGTGGTGTCGACTCATGCTCCGTAAATCTCGGTTGTGTGTTGACTCAACTTGTGGTTGTGTCGACTCAAGATGTTCAAGCTTCAGCTTCTTCATTAGCTCTTCATTTGTGTCGACTCAACTTATCATTGTGTCGACCCAAAAAGTGTATCCTTCGGTTGTTCATCATTTGTGTCGACCCATCTAAACTTTTTATCGACTCAAAGTGTTGAGCTCTCGGTTGTTTTGATAGGCCTTCATCTGTGTCGACCCAACTGCTGTTTGTGTCGACCCAATCTGTTTTGTGTCGACTCATTTGAACTTTGTGTCGACCCAATGTCCATCTATTCAGTAACCTGTCGAGTATTGTCTTCTTCTGCATCGACTTAAAGTAACCTGTGTGTCGACTCAAAAGTTGTTGAGTTCTTACAAAATATTTTTTATCAAGTCTGAGCTTTAAGTCCTGTTTGGGAATGAATTTAGTGATACCTAAAAAGACTTAACAACATATTAATCATTTGGTTAACTCCAATTATGAGTGTCAATCTTTCATAAGCATTTAATAATTATTTTAGACTTTGTTTGTTATTATTAAAATCAATAAAGTATTTATAAAACCTTGGGGCTAACAATCTCCCCCTTTTTGATGATAACAAACAATTTTTAAGAATTTTTTTTTATATAATGAAATGATTGTTTTTTAAAAACTCCCCCTAAAATATGTTTCATTTTTAAAAGGGAATTTAAAAAACTTTTTTTATTTGATACGAAGTGAATATTATAAAAAGTTTTGAAAACAATTTAAATATCTATGGAAAGAATAATTTACATGAACTTCAATATTTGATACTAATTCTTAAACTTCAATATTTGATACAAATTCTTAAATTGAACCATTTTTTTAAAAATTGAATCCTTAAGTAATTCTCCCCCTTTGTCATCTCAAAAAAAATTAGAGATAGAATCATGATATAAAATAAAAATAAGCATACAAGATAATCATTCATCACATACTATTTCAGCTATTCATAAGAACAAGTATGATAAAGAATTAAATTTTGCATTCATTCAAACATACACAAGATAGAAACAAAATTCTATTTTATTGAATGTTTGTTCTGTGTACAGGCCATAAGATCTTTTTCAAAAAAATCAAAAAGAAAAGAAGATAGAAGAAGTCGTCCATTTGTTTCTTCCAAGCTTTGTCGCGTTCGGCTTTGGTTTCTCGTTTTTCTTTGTGTTTACGTTTGTAAGTGGCTACTTCCTTCTTTTTTTGCTTTTGCCATAGATCAAACAGCTCTGAATTAAAGAAGTCTGTCTTCTCATTGGGCTGATCTAATTCAGTCATTTTGCCATTGCCTTTGCCTGAAGACTGACCATTTTTCTTGGATGTGGCTATCTTGAAGTGTTCAGATGTTAATTCCTCAATATGAATTCCTTTCATGATATCCATTTCTTGATTGAGGTTTTCTCTTTGAGTTCTGGCAACTTTCTCTTCAGGTGTTTCAAGACGGATCTCAAACCACTCCATGAAATTTTGAATGTTGTGAAGAACAGCATTCATTTTTCCAATGTGACCTTGATTGTACTCAGTGCGAATGCTTTTGAGTATCATGTCACTGGAAATCAAGTAGCCATTGATGTATTTCTTCATGTCTTATTCTAAGGTGAGGCCAGCTAGGCAAACACCGTCTATTCATTCATTGAGGGGGGAAAGGAGGTGGTTAAGTTTGAGTTGTGCAGATGCTATGTCTTGTTGTTGGTTTTGGAATATTTAGATTTGAGACTCATAGATGGTTAATCTATCATGAAGTCTGTTATTGTTATCAATAATAATGTCTCTTTTAGCATTCAACTCCTCTAAAGCAGAAGGAGGAATGGACTGTGGAACTAGGTTAGGTGTGGAATGAGTATGGAAAGGAGGCTGTGAAAAAGAAGAATAATGTGGAATTACAGAGGGGGTGGCAGTTGGTGTAGGTGTGAGAGGTTGAGTGCCAGGGTTTTGTAGTCATTGCTGAATATGTGGGGCTGTGCACTGACGCTCAGCAGAGAGATGAGAGGGTGATTGTGTGGTTAGGTTGGGTTGGTCCTGTGTCCTGTATTGGGGTGTAATGGGTGATGGAGTTGTTTCAGGCTTGACCCATTTGCCGTCAATTTCAACCAGTCCCATCCTTTTCAGGGTGAACTTGTTATAAATATGGGTATGATAAAATGGGATTAACAGGAAATCTTTAAGATTGATTTTAAAATACTTAAAGATTTTTGTAAAAAACATGCCATGGGGGAGGATATTTTTGGTAGCGTTGGCAGCTTTTCAAATGTCTGAGATAAGAAGATGGTCAAGGTCTATAGATTGTTTATTGATGATGGACCACATTACCAATAATTGAATAAAGGTAACATCCCCATATTTTCTACCTTGGGGCAAAAACATGTGGTTCACCATATGGTGAAGGATTCAGTATTCAGGGAGCAGGAGGTTGGCATCAAAAATTTTATCAAGGTTAGGATTTGGTTTACCAGTGATTTGAAGAATAAACTCTTCAATTGGAAAGTTAGGGTGTGAGGAGCATTTGTTTGTACAATCTAGAAGATGGGTTCCACTAGGGGCTTCTAAGATTTTATTGATCAAAATCTCTCCAAAAACCAGGTCTTTTCTTTTGACCCAAGAGGTGAGAAATAACCCTTCGGAACCCTCTGTAAATTGCATATGGGCATAGGTTATTCTGACCAATTTAGGGAAAACTGATTCCTTGATGGTTACAAAGTTGTACCATTCAAGATTTGTAAACCAGTCCCTAAAGTGCATTCCAATTAAATCAAAAAATTGGAGATCAATGCACCGCCCATTTGGGAATTCGCGAGTTTTAAAGGTTTTGATGTACCTATTTTGTCTTTTTGTGTCTCCACAGAGTAAGGTTGAAAATGAGGGACTCTTGCCCTTTTGATTTTCTTTCTTGACCCTTCAGCTTTACCAGTTCTTGCACATTTGGTGATGCTTGAAGGTGCAGGAGTATCCATTCGTCTGATTCTTTGATTCTTATTGCAAGACGATGATTTCAAAAGCTAGGGCTTTTTCTCTAGACCTGAGACAAATGATACGAAGAGGTATCGAACTAGCGGTGAGAGAGAGAAGGAAATGAGGAAGAAATTGCAGAGATTTGAGGGTGAGAGGCTTTGTTTCGACTCAGAGAGAAGAGAGAGAAACAGAGCGCGAGTGAGAGAAGAGAGAGATTCTGATTTGAAATAATGGGGGCCACCACATAACATCTTAATTTATACCCGTTATACTTGAGTCGACACATAGGAATGTGAGTCGACCCAAATGTATGTTTAGGGAGAATAACAAACACACACTTTCTTGAGTCGACACAGATACTCGTGTGTGTCGACTCAAATGCCTTTTGAGTCAACACAATTGAGTGTGAGTCGACCCATCAGCGAATATTGCTGAGGCATAAAAGTCTTGAGTCAACCCAGATAACCTTGAGTCGACACAAAAACAAACAGAATGATATTTTTCAAGCAATTCAACAGAAATTTTATGGATTTAGCATTCCTAATTCACCTTTAATATAATTGAGTCTTTCAACACTTAATGGTTTGGTAAAAATATCAGCTAATTGATATTCTATACTTATGAATTCTATTGAAATATCGTCTTTTTGCACATGATCTCTTATGAAATGATGTCTAATTTCTATGTGTTTTGTTCTCGAGTGTTGGATAGATTTTTTTGTCAAATTAATTGCACTTGTATTATCATATTTAATTGAAACTTTATGATATTTTAGGTTAAAAACTCTCAATTGTTGTTTCATGCATAACATTTGAGCGAAACAACTTCCTACAACTATATATTCAGCTTCTGTGGTTGAGGTGGCTACTGAATTTTGTTTCTTACAAAACCAAGTTACTAAAGAGTTACCTAGGAAGTGACCTGATGCACTTATACTCTTTTGATCTAATCTACAGCCAGCAAAGTCTGCATCTGAATAGCTTAATAATTCAAGAAATGTATTTTTAGGATACCATAAACCTAAAATAGGTGATCCTATTAGATATCTAAGAATTTTTTTAACAGCTATTAGGTGTGATTCTTTAGGATCTGACTGATATCTGGCATATAGACATACACTGAATATAATATTAGGTCGACTTGCAGTTAAGTATAGGAGGCTACCAATCATACCTCGATATTTTTTACTATCGACTGATTTACCTTTTTCATCATTGTCTATTACTGTTGATGTGCTCATAGGTGTTGTGCATGGTTTTGCATATTCCATATCAAACCTTTTCAATAAGTCCTTTGTATACTTGGCTTGATTTATGAAAGTTGCTTCTTTCATTTGCTTCACTTGAAGTCCTAGGAATAAATTGAGTTCTCCCATTATACTCATCTCAAATTCTTCCTGTATTAATTTAGCAAAATCTTTGCAGAGAGTTTATTAGTAGTTCCAAATATTACGTCATCAACGTAGATTTGCACTAGTAAAATATCTTTTTCTTTTTGGTTAACAAATAACGTTGAGTCTAATTTTCCTCTTGAAAATTCCTTTTGAATTAGAAAACCACTTAGTCTTTCATACTAAGCTCTAGGTGCTTGTTTTAATCCATATAAGGCTTTTGTTAGCTTAAAGACATGATCTGGATATTTGTGATTTTCAAAATCAGGAAGTTGTTTTACATAGATTTTTTCATTTATCCATTTATAAAAGCACTTTTAACATCCATTTGATACAGTGTAAAGTCTTTTTAACATGCACAGGTTAATAGCATTCTTATTGCTTCTAGTCTAGCTACTGGAGCATATGTTTCCTCATAGTTAATTTCTTCTTTTTGATTATAACATTGTGCTACCAATCTAGTTTTGTTTCTTACTATGTTTCCTGATTCATCCTTTTTATTCCTAAAAATTTATTTCGTGCCTATTACAGACATATCTTTAGATCTAGGAATTAATGTCCATATTTTATTTCACTCAAATTAGTTTAGTTTCTCTTGCATTACATTTACCCAATATTCATTATTTTCAGCTTCTTGAATATTTTTTGGTTCAATTTGTGAGATAAATGCAAGATTATTACATATATCTCTAACTAAGGATCTAGTTGTTATACATTTGGTTGGTTCACCTATGATTTGATCCTTAGAATGATCTTTGATTAGTCTTTTAAAAGGATTCTCAATTTGTGGTAGTTCTTTCGATAAATCTGTATCTTTAATTGGTTGTGATACATCTAGTGTTATATTGTCATGCCTCAATTTAGAAAATGTGACCGACTATGGTTCATGAATTTTGGCCCAACAAACCAAATAAGCCTAACATGAATTTAGCTAACTATATGCTAAAAAGATATTCATTTTTATGGATTTAAATAATTAAAATCTCATATCATAAAAGTAGGTCACACAGCCCATAATATCTCCATAAAAATGTCACAGTATCAATAATAAATGTACTAAATAATACAGAAGCAAATATGATAGAAAGTCCTAGAGGTCTTATTTCTTGGATCCCACGCCGCAGTCCATTAACTAGATCTCTTCTCACAAGTTACCTGAAATATTATGATATAACGTCAGTCAAAACTGGTGAATGGAATCATGCATAGTATAATACAGTTCTAAAACATGAAATGTAAAATAGTTTGTACATTAACATAATCATGGCATGTCATATACAGTATAATCAAAAGAGTACACACATAACCCATCAAATCATTTCATTTCATTTCATTTTATTTTGAACATACATATCTTTTTTTCTTTTGAGTCATCAAAACTGGACATCAGAGGTGTCCTCAATCATATCTATATTAGTGTCATCATATAAATGGTATAGTGACATGCTCATACAAGAGTGGGAAAAATAATTAATCAATGCTACAGGAACAACGTGAGCATACTAAGTATCAATGCCACATCATAACTCGGGGCCTCTTGGTCTATTGGATCAAATATAAAAAATAGGGTCACTACAGGTTGGTGCCTGTGTTTCTTCCCTATACGATTCCAGTTAAGGTCACTGGACTCACCCGGTCTATCCCTTAACCGTTGAGTCAACTAGGATCAACACAAAATTCAAACTGATTATGTTCTCTAGCTGGCCAAAATCACCTCCGAAGAGGTCTTTTCCTTAGACTTTTTCATATCCCAAGAAGTCTATTCCATGATCGCACCATATATAAATAAGAAAATAATTCTTCTTTTCATTATTTTTAAAACAGTTATGCCATGAGGTTTACAGAAGAGTATGTCATACAATTTTTGATTAAAAGCATTGAAATACATACATTTTTTTAAACAATTATGTAGTGATTTTACAGGATAATGTAACATATATAATAATTTAAAAGCATCTAAAAAGAAAGAACAATTGCATTCTTCCTTTTAAAATAGTTTTGGAGAAATGTAGCGATTTATTTGAAAGATAAATAGCAAGAATCCACTCATCTCAGGTCCAAGCTAAACTCTAAAGATACGAGAATGCAAACTACGTCAACCTGATATAATACAATAATCCAGATAAATAAAAGAAGCTAAAGAATTAAGCTAAAGCTACCTAACGGACCCTTAACCTATTTAATAATTTCTATGTTTGTTTCTGGTGTTAAATTAATCTTTAATTAACTCAATTTATCATTTAAATTGATGCCCAAATGGGGCCTAAGCATTAGAATTAGTTTTAGAAACTTTTTCTCAAATTTTCAGTCTTTAAGTCAACACAAATGGTCTCTGAGTCGACTCAAACAGGTCTAAGGCACGCGTGAGTCGACACAATAAAGCTGTGTGTCGACTCAAGGTGAAAGGGGTCTCGGCATACACTATGAGTCGACACACAGGGGTTGTGAGTCGACGCAAGCCCTTTAGGTGGCCATGAGTCGACACCACAGAGACTGTGGGTCGACCCAAAGTGGTGGTCTCATGTGGCTATGGGTCGACTCATGGGGTCTGTGAGTCGACCCAAGATGATCTCAGGTTTCCAGGGGTCGATGGAAGGGGGCTGTGTGGACCCTAGGGCATGGCCAAAGTGATGTGAGTCGACCCAAAGGGGTGTGAGTCGACTCACAAGGCATACGAAGGTGCTGTGAGTTGGCTCATGAAGCTAGTGAGTCAACCCAAATGTTCATAGGTCACAAGGGTCGAGGCAGGGGCCGACCTAATGCATGCTAGGGCACTGTGAGTCGACCCAAGTTTCTGGTGAGTCGACTCATAGCTCACGTGAGTCGACTCACTAGCAGCAGAGTCTTCTCCTACGTCACGTGGGTTGACTCAGCCGAGGCGTGATTCGACCCAAAAGCACGCAACAGCCATTGATGGCTTCTGGAGCTTGGGTTTTTTTGATTTTTTTTCGTTCTTTTCTTCTCTTTAATCATCATCTATGATGATTTATCATGTTTTAGCAAGTTCTAAACATATTATGGTGGCCGATTACATGATCTTTTCTTTCATGGGATTATATATATATATATATATATATATATATATATATGTGACTGTTAAGCACATATATATGCATATATACATACTGTTATATATATATATTTCGATTATATAT
>JAUTBS010237865.1:0-11412 GCA_032361285.1 Aequorea victoria
CTAGCAATGGAGTGTTTTCAGGTTGCGTGGGATATTTTGGGGAGGTGGCGTGCGCATGGTGGGAGTATGCGCACGCAGGGTTGGTGTTTAGGGGCATTTTTGGTATTTTCTAGGGTGTTTTGGATTGTCTCGGGGTGTTCGGGGTTGCACTTGGAAGTACCTTCAGACTTTTGGATACGTGTAGAAGCTCCTTTGGATGTGACTGACACACTTTTTATCATCGGAAGGCTACAGGAACCGGCCGATGTTTGGTTTAATCAAAAATGGGATGTCTACACTATCAAAGTAAAATCCTTCACAAACCTCCTGTAATATCCGGTCAAGCCCAAGAAACTACGGATCTCTGTCACATTGGTTGGCCTTTTCCATTCTACTACTGCCTCAATTTTTTTGGGTCTACTCGTATTCCGTCTCTAGAATGACATGCCTAAGAAATACTACACTGTCTAACCAGAATTCACGCTTACTGAATTTGACGTATAGTTGGTGTTCTCTTAGGACTTGTAATGCAATATTTAAGTGTTCCGCATGCTCCTCTTTGTTCTGCGAATAAATCAGAATATCATCTATAAAAATAATCACGAATTTATCTAGATAATCCCAAATGTAGGCAGTGCATTAGTTAAGCCAAATGGCATAACCTTAAATTCATAATGGCTGTATCGGGTTTGAAAAGTAGTATTGGATATGTCTGACTCCTTGACTTTCAACTGGTGATACCCCGACCTCAAGTCAATCTTTGAAAACACGCAAGCTCCTCGCAGTTGATCAAACAGATCATCTATCCTGGGAAAAGGACATTTGTTCTTCACCGTAACTCTATTCAACTGCCGATAAACAATGCACATCCTTAAGGTCCCATCCTTCTTCTTTACAAACAATACAAGTGCTCCCCATGGTAAAATGCTAGGTCAGAAGAAACCTTTTTCTAATAATTCTTGCAACTGGTCTTTCAACTCCCTCAACTCCACGGGGGACATGCAGTAAGGTGCAATAGAGATGAGCGATGTGTCTGGGTAAAACTCAATAGCAAACTCAATCTCTCGATCAATAGGTAACCCTATGAGACTATCTAGAAAAACATCCAAGAACTCACAAATAATCGGTACCGTTGAAAGCTCTTCTTTTTCTATCTCTGTGTCCACAACACGTGGTAAAAACCATTGACACCCTTTCTTCAACAACTTCATTGCTTTAAGAGATGACATGACCCATAAAGGTGTTCTAATCTTCTCACCATGAAAAACAAATTCCTCCTCTAGGAATCTTAAAGACCACCCACTTCTCAAAGTAATATAGGGATGCATGGTACATGGACAATCAGTCCATTCCAAGAATGAGATCAAGCTCTCTCATATCCAAGGGCATAACATCAACGTTCATCTCTTGATCTTCTATTTTTAATGGGCACTTTCTATTTATAGTTTTGATCGACATTTCTTCCCCAAGAGGTGTGGTAATGGTGACAGTGAAATCTAGGGGTTCAGGTATAACGCCCTTGACTCGTGATTGGAACATTGGTGCTATAAAAGAATGCATCGATTCGGGGTCGATAAGAACATAAGCATGCATACAAAAAGCCAACATAATACCTGTTACCACATCTGGCATAGCCCATGCATCCTGTCGTGTGATGGCAAAGATACGTCCGGGTGTAATAGATCTTTCTGCCGCAACTCCCTTCCTCTTATTTTGTGCCGACTCCGTCGGTCCACTGCCCACGGATTTCTTACTTCCTATAGACGATGCCGCCGGAATTCCTAGTTGCCCACAATTAGCAGCCACATGCCCAGGTTGATTGCAACGGTAGCACACCACCTCCTTCCTTGGACAATCTTTGATGAAGTGACTTGGTGCTCCACATCTAAAACATGTGGAGATCCTTCCTCTCTTATTCTTGCTAACACTCCTACTGTTGGGTTGACTCCCTTGAAATTCGTGTTCTTGGCCGTGTACTAAGAACCTTGGCTTCGAAAAGCTAGGGGTTTGCTCATGGAATTTCAGAAATTAGTATTCACTGACTTATCCGACGATGCATTACCAATCTTCCTCTTCTTAAATTCTTCACGTCTTCCGACTCCCTCCCTAACATCTTTTTTAATCACCCGGGCTTTATTTACCAAGCTAGTATAGCTACCAATCTCTAATCCTGTTAGACTTATTCGGATTGCATAATCCAAACCTTTCTGGAATCTTCTGCATTTCACCCTCTCATCATGTACCAACATAGGAGCATACCGTGAAAGCTCTATAAATTTCATTTCGTACTCTACTACACTCATATCCTTCTGGGTCAGCTCAATGAATTCCTGCTCCTTTTCGTACTGATAGGTTATTAGTTTATACTGTTCTTTAAAGGCCTTAACAAAACGTGCCCAAGTAATTTCTTGTGGTACCAGGGGTTCTACTCCTAGAATATGCAACTTTAGCAACCTCTCTGTCACTTCCCACCAATTATATGCCTCCCCTCAAAACATGAAAGTAACCAGGTCTACTCTCTCGTCTTCCGTTACTCCAAGACGGTCAAGGATACGCACTACGTCCTTAAGCCAATGCTCTGCCTCAGCTAGATCTAAGGTTCTATGGAATTCCTTAGCTCCTAGGTCTTTGAACTGTTTTACCCGTAACTTATCACCCTTCCCCATTTGCATACTTAGCAAACGGGTGTTCATCTCTGTCAGCTGAGCAATGGATACAAGTATCACTGCAGTCTGATCAGCTTGACTCGGCTGCCCCACCTGTGGGGGTACTCCCTGCCCATCCCCAACTTGTTGCTCGGGGACAAAAGGCACTTCGTCTAAATTTTCCATCACTATACCATGACCAAAGATAAACAAATTTCAATACTCCATCTCCAACATTTTTATATGTACACACATAGCAATGAATTATATTCACAAGGATCATTTCAACTTCCATTTCAAGGTTTACAACTGACGTCTAATGTTACCATGTTACCAAACTGTCGCACCCGCTTATGAATCATAGGGTAGTCTTCCCCAAATCTGATAAGTTACTATGAATTTTGATAGGAATCTCTGCTTGCAGAATGCATTTCCAATCAGACTTCAAAGCCAGTCAAACAGACGTCCGAAGACAAGGGTATGACACCCCTAAGTCCTATTAACACAATTCAACTTAACTACCCACAACCTATGTCCACATAATGCTAACCTCGCCTAGGTCTACAGAACCTATAAACCTAGGGCTCTGATACCAAATTGTCGCACCCGCTCCCCGAAGATAGATATTCCTACTCGAAGTGGGTCGACCCAAATTATTTGAACCGCCAATTATAATTAATCCATCATACTAAGCCAATCATTTACTTAAAACTTATCAATCATACAAAGTTCTACTAGTCCATTACTAATTCTTTTAACATAGGTGAAATCAACATATGGGATACACCATCCCTATAACCCGTGCGACCATACATTAATCATCTGTTATATAATTACAACCCTAAAAGACAAAATATAATCTTCACATCTAATGTCTTCATCATCTCTTCCTTCGGCATATGTGGACATACATCTACCCCATGCTATGATCTGTAACCACAAGGTTACAGGAGAGTGGGCTTGGCATTAAACTGAAATAGAACATGAAACATATACACTAAAAACAATTAATAGATCATCTTTACTCACACCATAATATATATGCCATGATTTGCAACATAGAATAAAAAAGTGCAATCTTCAATAAATGGATTAACACCAAAATCCATGACATGTTTCAAAAACACATGAAATATCACCTGATACCCAACACACTCTTTTAACAAGCCAAGTGGTCATTTAACCTCACGATCGGGAGTTTTGACGGTACTGTTACCTCAAATACTGTGCATTTTCATTTGAGTGACGTGTATGAGGGCCACTCATTTCAACACCAGTGGTAGGTGCATCACCGCTCTCACCTTGGGCTCCCCTAACGGGGTATTACCTAAAAATGCCATATTACAGACAAGCCACCTCCACCCATTATGGGCAATGCCATTATAGCCACTATGCCCTTATCACCTTTGGGTTCGGGATGGTTACCCGTTAACTTGGAACGCATACACAAGAAACACCTCATACAAAATAAAAGTCATTTTGATCTTATAAGTTCATTCCAGAATGTGATTACAACAACACAAGATAATTGATCAACATCATTCTTCATATAATCATCTTCTTTATAACAACTTGATATCACCCCAAAATAGTTCACCAAAATATTTAAGAAAACGCATGCATCATATTTTACTTTACTAGGACTAGTCACTCTCACCTTTAAACCAAGACCTTTAAGCTTGGCCCCCACTATCACAAGGCGTCGGGCCTTCCTCCTCAAACACCCTTCTATAACTTATAATTCATAACAATCATATATAAGGATTTACCTTAGCCTCATATAATTCTACCCTTTTTATGTTTTCATGAGTTAGATATACTTATTAGTGATATATTTCATGAAGAAACTTAGGGCCAAAAGAGTTTCTAAACCTTCTAAAATGCTATTGGAATAGAAAGATTTCTCTTCATTTGAGTCGACTCAGACCTCCATTGAGTCGACTCACAAGGATCTGAGTTGAAGCATGAGCTGAGATAGCTCAACTCATGGGCACTGGACAGGAGTTGGGTCGACTCACACACTTCTTGGGTCGACTCAACCAGTACACTGGGGGTTTGGGTCGACGCTAGAGTCGATCTATCTTTACTCAACGTGTGAGGGTTGATGCTTGGGTCGACTAGCCTCGCCTTCTAAACTACCGAGAGCATAAAATCATGAGTCGACACCTCCAAGGTTTTGGGTTGACTCACACCATAGATTCAGGCTTGGATCGACACACACACTTCTTGGGTCAACCCATTCCCCCGCCTATCAAAACTACTGAGAGCTGAACATTTTTTATGTCGACTCACATGCTTCGTGGGTCGACTTAAGATGCCACCTGTTAAAACAACAGAGGCCATACAACATTGGGTTGACTCACGCCCCAAACAGGTCGACTCAAATCTCGGTAATTCATAATGCTCTGTTTTCTGTATTTCTTTCCAACCCAAGGGACTGTTTGGGTGAAACTATATGGCTTTTCCACTTCGTCCAAAGCTCAACAACACTCACAAACTTTTCTCATTCATATCCCTCTCCTCCAACACTTCAAAATTCCTTAAAAACGTCTTTCTATCAAGATTAAGAAATAAAACTCCAGATTTTCTCTCTTACCAGGAATATCCATAGTGAAGGAAATAAGAGCTCTACAACACGTGTTTCTAGAGTCAAGAAGAACTAAGGGAGAAAGGGTTCTATACTTCAACTACGGGGTATTTCATGGTATACGACACTTGAAAGTTAAAGACACGATTTGTACCTCAAGAACCTCGAGAAAAACTCGATAACGGTAGAATGGTACTTCTTCTTCTTCCTTCTTCTCCACCGATGATGGTGTAAAGTTCCACTACGGTTGGTCCAGGACTTTCTTGACCCCACGAAACACTTTCCTCCTTTCTCTGCAATGAATTTTTTGGACACCACGAAAGAAGAACTCTCAGCTCTACTTCTTCACTTGTTTCGTCTTTTCGAAGCTTCTCTTCTCTCAGTTGATCTCTCTCTCTCTCTCTCCACCAGACAGAAACTGTCTCTCCCACCTACCAGTCCCCATTTCTCCTAATTTTGTCAGGAGGTCAAATCACAACTCAACAATTGCTCATACCTCCCTCTTATGTTATTTACACACAATAACTCTTATTTCCTCGAAAATACTAAATTGTCCTGATTAATATATCTAATTAATATTACAACATAGTCGTGGGATGTTACATTCTCCCCTCCTTAAAAAAAATTTGTACCGAAATTTAAACGTACCTTATTTGAACAAGTGTGTGTAGTTTTGCTGAATCTCCTCTTCTCTTTCCTGTGGCTTCTTCCACTGTGTGACCACGCTATAGAATCTTCATTAATGGTATAACTTTATTCCTCAAAACTTGTTCCTTTCGATCCAAAATGGCTACGGGTTCTTCCTTATAAGATAAGTCCAGTTTCAAGTCGATCGACTGCATTGTCAAAACATGTGAGGGATCGGGCATATACTTTCTCAACACAGATACGTGAAACACATTGTGCAATTTAGATAGCTCCGGGGGCAATTCCAATTGATAAGTCATACTCCCAATTCTTTGAATGATCTCATAGGGTCCAATGTAACGAGGGCTTAGCTTTCCTTTCTTGCAAAACCTCATAACACCTTTCCAAGGAGATACCTTTAAGAATACATGATCCCCCACCGCAAATTCCAAATCTTGACGCCTGTTGTCTACATAGCTCTTCTATCTGTCTTGAGCTTGCTTCAACCTTTCTCGTATCAACTTGACCTTGTCAGCCATCATTTGCACAACCTCTAGTCCCAACAATTTCCTCTCCCCGATTTTGTCCCAACAAATTGGGCTTCGGTATTTTCTCTCATACAACACTTCGTAAGGTACCATCCTTATAGATGGTTGGAAGCTATTATTATAGGCGAATTCAATCAAGGATAAATGGTCCTCCCAACTGTGTGGGAGATCCAACAAACAAGCTATAAGCATATCTTTCAATATCTGAATAGTCCTCTCAGATTGGCCATCCGTCTGAGGATGAAAGGCTGTACTGAACTTCAAAATAGTTCCCATAGCCTCCTGCAAGCTTCTTCAAAACTTAGATGTAAAATGGGGATCTCTGTCTGATACCACTAACGCGGGTACACCATGCAAACGAATAATCTCGTTAATATATAACCGTGCATACCTATTCATTGAGAAGGTCATCTTGATGGATAAGAAATGTGCTGATTTTGTCAGTTTGTCAACTACTACCCAAATGGCCTCATTACCTTTTGGAGACCGTGGTATACCTATCAAAAAATCCATAGCAATATGTTTCCACTTCCACTCAGGCATCGGCAAAGATTGCAACAATCCTACCGGTCGTTGATGTTCAATCTTCACTTGTTGACATGTCAAACACCTAGAAATAAAATCTGCTACATCCTTTTTGAGCCCATGCCACCAAAACATTTCCCACAAATCTCGATACATCTTTGTACTGCCTGGGTGCATAACATACCTTGAACTATGGGCTTCCTTAAGAATTTCTCTCTCCAGGTCGGCGTCATTTAGAACACATAAACGCTTCCCTAGCATCAACACTCCATCCTCCGAAATGGTAAATTCTTTGTTGAACTTCCTAATAACCTCATCCTGTAACTTCATAATTTGAGGATCAATCTTTTTTGCTTCTTGGATTTTATCCAGCAACAACGGTCGCAACGTAAGGTTCGCAAGCAAACTCACATCCGTCTTCATTGAAAGTTTCACCCTTAAAGATAGCAATTCCCAGAACAGACCGGTTAGAACTCTTTGCAAGTGTGCCATGATCCCCATCCACTTCCTGTTAAGAGCGTCTGCAACCACATTCGCTTTTTTTGAGTGATAGTTAATGGTGCAATTATAATCTTTGATGAGTCCCATCCACCTCCGTTGATGTAAATTCAATTCTTTCTGTGTGAAAAGATACTTTAAGCTCTGATGATTTGAAAAGATCTCCATGGTCTCACCATACAAGTAATGTCTCCACAACTTAAGAGCAAAAATAATGGTTGCTAACTCAAGATCGTGAACTGGGTAATTCTGCTCATGGGTCTTCAACTGCTTGGATGCATACGCGATTATCTTTCCTTCTTGCATAAGGACACAGCCTAAACCCTGATGGGATGCATCAGTGTAAACCATGAAACCTTCACTACATCAAAATTCATCATTAGTGACAATTGAAATTGTCACAAAATATTCAAGATTCGTCACTAAACGTATTTAGTGACTAAAACAGGTGTCACAGAGTTGTCACTAATTCTCCGTAGCTAAAAGTATATAGTGACAAAATATCAATATCGTCGATGAAACCCAAACATTAAGTGACGCATAAGTTGTTGTCCCTAAACTGTTCTTTTTTGTGACGATTACTTTCGTCGCTAAATATAAACATCTATTGTCACTATATGGCATGGTCGTCACTAAAACTTTAAGTTCTAAAATTAGAAAAAATATTTAGTGACAACACATTATTGTCACAATAACATTGAAATTTCAGTGACAACTATTTATGTCACTAATAACATAATTAATAAATTACTATTAGCGACAGTTTAAATTGACACTAATGCTTTATGTAATTAGTGACAATATGATGTTGTCGTTAAAAGTTATGGCACTTTACAGATTTTTTTGTGACGACTTTTTTATTTATTTATGACGAATTATCTTTGTCACAAATATAAAACTAATAGTGACAATTTATATTTCATTAGTAATGGCATGTCACTAAAAGAATAGTTAATGACAACTTTTTGTCACAAAAATTAAAAAAAAATCATATTTATTACATTTCTTTGTTGCATTATAAGTCCTATTAGGAGAATTAATATATCGAATTCTAATATAAATATTCAATTCACTCACCACAAAATTTAATTATCATTCAACAAAAAGTAATAAGTGCACGAAAAGCAATTATTTTAAAGTATGACTCAATCACTTTTCATACATCTATTAAATAAAAATAACAAAATAAAATCTTCATACATCTATTAAAGTCTTCATATATCTATTAAATAAAAACAATAAAATAAAGTCTTCATAAGGCGTAAAATCGTTGAGCCAAATATAATTGAAAGGTGCTTGTCTCTAACAACGAAAAGTTCTTCTCTTGTTTGTAGTTAGTGTATATAGGGACCATACCTTATCACCTACACTAGTACGAATCAATCACCTCTTCATTCGACACTGGTCGACCCTAATAAAAAAACAAGATTAGAAGCTCAATAAGACTCGAGTTACCAAAGAAGATTTTCTTGACCAAATATTAACCAAAGTCTACAAAATAATGGAGGCAGTTGCACAATTTATCCCAGATAGTGACATCTTAGAGTGGAAGAAAATAGAAAAGAAGAAAAAACAAAACATGAAAAACCCAGATTCAGATTCGCTTGTGAATAGAATAGCCCCGTGAACTAACGTGTTCGGCTGCTGCAAAGTTCATGCCTTTTTTGGGACACGAAGCCACCGGCGGAAATCCTCCTCCATGAGAGGAATGCCATCACGCAACTTGATCTTAGGCTCCCTACCTAACAACTCTTGTGCCTTGGTGATGTCTGGCTTTCTCTGGCGAGGATCATCGGGTGTATTTTCCACGGTTATGATCTTCACATTAGGATTGATGAGCTGCAATATCCCAGTTATTTTTGTTTAGTTTCACTTATATAATCTCGATGTTTAGATAGTAAGTGGACGAAAACACTCGAGTAAACATATGATATTTTAGATATTTAACACATCTCGATAATTGTAAAAAAAATTAAATGCAACGCGAACACAAAATCATTGATTTTCTTTTCTTATTTTTTTTTTGTTTTTTGGGGGGGTTTGGTGGTTGTGGTTCCGAGTAGCCAAACTAAAATGAACAAGTTCAAAACTAACCTCATTCACAGTCTCAGCGAGTTCAAGCATTGTAAATTCACTTAAAACAACATGAAAACTTCAGAATTACCATGAGATTGTGAAGCACCATAAGCCTTGTGCATTAATTAAATGAATAATATATTTACCTGGATTGCCAATGTTGATTGGCCCGTTATGTTCTTCTTCCATAAGTCGAATGAGGCCATCAACCTGCAAGTTTGAAACAAATGAAAAGGGAAAAAAATAATTTTAGGATGAAGCTTCAGTCAACTTGAATGATTGGGTATCTACATACTCTCACATACCATGTCAGATAAGTAACAAAAACTCCGAGTTTGTGTCCCAGGCAATTGAACTGTCAAAGGCTCGTCACTGCATAAATGAACCCGAGTAAGAAACGGATACCATTAGGAAGTGTAGTGAACGAAAATTTCAAATACATCTTCTTGAGTCAACAAATAGCGATTGGTGATGAGGATTGGAATAGAAATGTAACTAGGAACATAATGAGATTTGAGTGTATGAAGAAGAGAACGGGGAACAGGGGCTTGAGTACTTCAATATTTCAAGAAGGTCCATAAAATGCTAGCAAGATGGTACTAGACATTACCGGATTGCTTGAGCTATGAAATTGCTGACAACGCGCCCATCATCAATGTTCATGCGGGGTCCATAAGTATTGAAGATCCTAGCAATCCATATTTCTGTTATAGGTTCACCATTTTGAAACAGTAAGAAATATAAGAAATAGCATAAGACTGCATTGCTGATTGCTCTACGAACAAAGTTACCAAAGGTGTAGCTCACAAAGAAAGAAAGAGAGAGAGAGTGTGTGAGTTTTACATATTCCATGCTGCCTATGGTAATCAAACATCAAAATCTCAGCCACTTGCTTTCCCTCATCATAACAACTCCTACCACCTATAATAAACATTGGGAAACATCATAGTCTATATTCTTAGTACTCTGCTAGTTACTGCAAGCAGGTGTGCACCAAAAACTGTAAAGCAAATTACACCAAAAACTTGACCACCAAATGTAACTATAGAACCTATATACGTGTAAGGCTGGGGGGAAGGGGTGTGTAAACTAATCATCTTAAATAATTACACAGAGTTCTTAACAAATCCTCAGGAGAAATAAATGCAAGTGCATCCATTGAGGGAGTAGTTTTGAGAAATTGCTCAAAACTCTCTCCAACAATTAACCAGCAATCGCTCAAAACTCTCTCGAAGTCATTCGCATTGATTCTCTCCTCTATTCATTTGAGAAATTATTGTGAAACGTAGATCCATGACTCTAAGATTTGATGTGTGGTGTAGAGGTTTTGATTCTCGAGATTCTCGAGGTTCATGTGATCGGAGGGATAAAGCCGGTTTGAGAACTGATTCGTTTTTCCAACTCAAAAACTCTCTGCAACTCCATAACTTCTTTAGCTCGAAAATACGAAGGTAATACTCGTAGGCTAGACATGCTGAATCCGACGCCAGTGATAAATCATCGACACGAATTGGAGATGGTACCGAGATTGTAAGATTATTTGAGATCGAGAGTTTCAGCATTTTGATGAATCTGAGGTAACCATCTTTCATTTTCAATCCAAATCGATCATCTCGAATTTGCTCGGCCGTCCTTGCTCGGCCATCATTGTTTCTTGTGTGTAAACAGTAGTTCCAAATCGAAACTAGACCATTTAGAATGGTTTAGTCCAATTTCAAGTGTTGATTGGTTCGATTTTGATTTTCAAAATTTAAGAACCGTAACTATCGGTCTGGTTATTGGTTTTACTTAGAACCGAATCGAACCGGTCCATAAGCACCCCTATATATATAATAGAAAAATTATCAACAAAATGAGATCTCAAATTAATGAATGAGAAAATGCTCGAGAATAAATAAATTATAAGTCTATTTATTTTTACTTTAAT
>JAUTBS010237975.1:0-11411 GCA_032361285.1 Aequorea victoria
TGTCATCCTAGTCCTCATGTTCCACTATGTTCATCATTCCTTCACAACAATAAGTCTAAGTTCCAAAACATATTCAGAGATCATTTCATAAAATGTAAGTTCACTAACCATCGTTTCTTTCATAAATAACAATACCGTTTATTTCTAAAACATCCAACTTTCATTATGTTTTAAAATATAAGTTCACGAGTCATTTTCTTTCATAGGTACGTTCACCATTTGTTTCCATAAAATATTTAATTTAATTTTAAAAACATAAATTCATAAGGTAGCTCCTGAAACACAATTCACAATATAATTTGTAAAATCATGACTTAATAAGATAGTTCATAGTAATACCAATTCGCAAGCATAAGTTCCATTCTCGAGTTAAATTACCATTCATCAGAACATACGTAATTTAACCATTCACGCATCTATAATACTAAGCTAATGATAAAGAAAATCCACCTCGGAAGCGAGTACTCCTCCGCGAGCTACGCCCTCTTATTCACTCCGAAACTCCAGTTCCTAACACATGAACTGAATCGATACTTACTATCCGAACTAAAAACGGCACATGCATGCTTGTATGGGTATGTAAGTGGGGTATTTTAATTTTTATTTATATCCTCATTGATCAATTTTAGTAACTTCATAACTCCCAATGTTCCTCACTTAGGCTTAAGTACCTAGGTTTGTTCCAAGCTTTCTTTAAACCTTTATACTCTGTTTTCCAGATTCTTTCATAGAGGCGTAAATTACTTTAAAAATAACAAACCTCATTTAAAACTTATGAAACTTTACAAAGACCTAGATTTAGATGTTGTCTACATTTTTCATGAAGGGACCAAACACTTTCTGCACATGAAAAGGGGTATAAAAAATGCTACAATAGAAACATCCGGAATAAGGCCCTGTTTGGTAAACTTGAATAACTCGAACTATACAAACTGAAATCCACTTCAGTAAAAAAGTGGTGAATGAAGACTCATATATCTATCTCTGGATATGTAGATCAACGTAAGGGGACTTTTGTTGAGAGAGATATGAAGGTTCAAAGTTGGCTAAGAATCTGCCTCAACCGTCACAGATTTTTCTAAAATCCCAAAGGGGTTCAAAACTACCTTTTTAAGCTTAACCAAAATTTATACATGCTTAAGACATCTCAAATAAGCTATGGTAAAAACATATTTTTATTTAGGCCATGTTTGGTTCCCACGAAAATTGTTGAAAGGACTTTATTTCAGCTTTGTTCTTCACCGTTTATCATGTTTTCAAAATTTCAACAACAACTCCTATTTCTACCAAATGAGGCATACCCAAAAAACATCAAAACAACCTTATATGTGCATATAAAGGTTCACATTAAGTTTCTACTATTTTTATCCTTCATTTAAAGTTCATTTAGAAGGACCATAAACCAAGATTTTTAAACTACCTCCATGGTTCAAAGTCCTATATTCATCTTCTTCCACTTTTGTTCAATAACTTTTATCTTAGAGAGGATTAGAAGGAAGAAAGTGATTTTAGGAAAGGAATGAGAGATTCAAGAGGCCACTTACTTGTTGTTTTTGATCCTAGCAACTTTTTTGATCTCTTCTTCTTCCTCCTTTTTTTCCTCTTCCTTCTTCTTTCTTCTTCTCTTTTCTTTCTTTTCTTCTTCTTCTTCCTCCTATGGCTGCCGAAAATGGGAGGTTCTAGAGAGAGAGGGAGGTCTTGGAAAAATAGGAGAAAAAACTAGAGAAATGGATGGTATTTATAGACATGAGAGTGGGAGTGAAAAGACTATTGTATCATTTATTTAGTTCCATTCCAACCATCAATTACAATCTAATTCCTCCAATTCCATCTCATTCCAACTAAACATTGGCCTCCAAGCATCTTAACACCTTATTTGGATACTAAAACTCATTTTTCTTAGGCCATAAGGCCATGTTTGCTACTTTAGGAGACAATGCCTTAAAATTGTGGGACATGATTTGACCTTTGTCTTCTTTTTTTTTTTCTTTAATTGCATGAAAATTGTCACATCAATTAAACTCTCATGGGGGATGCCGACTAGGGACTGATTGGTCTATTATTTAATTGTTTTATTTTATTAGTTCAATAATTAGATAATTAATTGGGACCTTTTTAGCCTTAAATTACAAAAATGGGTCATTTAGGTAATTTCTAAGAGTAGTTTTATGGAATGGGCTCAATTTCATTTAATTGGACATAAAAATTAAAATGTAATCCATTCATTTAATTTATAATTCCATGGGTTTAAACTTTCATGTTGAACTTTGGTTCGAAATCTCAAGTCCAGACTGTGATCCATGCGACTGAACTTAGCTTCTCAAACTTAGCTTAAATTTTCTTAAGTTTTTCCTCCATAACCTTGATCAATTACTTTCTTTAGGGTTTAGAGAGTTTATATTCTAGGGTTAGAACCCCTTGTCAGGCAATTAGAGTAATCTTACATCTTCATTCGATGTTTAGTGCTTAATGAATGTGTCGTGTAAAGTGAGGTGTCACAATATCCTCCACTCATAGAAATTTTGTCCCGAAATTTAACTTACCAGGTGTAAAAAGATGTAGATGCTTTCCTCGTATGTCATCCTCCCTTTCCCACGTAGCTTCCTCTACGTTGTTATTTCGCCATAACACTTTCACGAACGGTATTGTCCGGTTACGCAATCTTTGCTCATTCCGTTCAAGAATCTGAATTAGTTCTTCCACATAAGTTAAATCCTTGCTTAGTTCCACCGGTTGTGCAATCAACACGTGAGTTGGATCAGGTACATACTTTCGAAGCATAGAAACATGGAACACATTATGAAGTTGTTCCAACTCTGGAGGTAGCGCCAATTGGTAAGCAGTCTCTCCAACTCGTCGCAAAATTTTGTATGGTCTGATGTACCTCGGACTCAGCTTGACCTTCTTCCCAAATCTCACTACTCCCTTCCATGGTGATACTCGAAGAAATACTAGATCACCAACCTCGAATGCTAGCTCTCTCATTTGGTTATCGGCATAACTCTTTTGTCGATCTTGTGCGATCTTCATTCGTTCACGTATGACTCTAACTTTTTCTGCCGTCTCTAGAACTATATCGGGTCCTAAAAGCTTCCGCTCACTGACCTCGTCCCAAAAAATTGGAGTGCTACATCGTCTGCCATAAAGTGCCTCGTATGGAGCCATCTCGATGGTCGCCTGATAGCTATTGTTATATGCGAACTTTATCAGTGGTAAGTGCACATTCCAACTTCCTTGAAAATCTAGTACAGATGCTCACAACATATCTTTTAGAGTTTGAATAGTCCTCCCTGATTGTCCGTCCGTCTGCGGGTGGTATGTCGTGCTAAACTTCAGAGATGTTCCCATTGCGGTATGTAGGCTCGGCCACAACTTTGAAGTAAATCTCGGATCTCTATCAGATACGATTGACACTAGTGCTCCATGAAGTTGAACAATCTCATCCACATATACTTGAGCTAACTTGTTGAGCGTATAAGAAACTTTGACAGGTAGGAAATGAGCTGACTTGGTCAATCGATCTACGATAACCCAAATGGTGTCGTGACCTTTCTGGGTTTGAGGCAGTCCAGACACAAAGTCCATTGTAATGTTCTCCCATTTCCATTCAGGTATGGGTAGTGGTTGCAGCAGTCCCGTTGGTTTCTGGTACTCTGTCTTTACTTGTTGGCATACTAAGCATCTTGCCACGAACTCGGTAATTTCCCATTTTATCCCGTTCTACTAATAGTGCTCCCATAAATCTCGATACATCTTTGTACTTCCCGAATGCATTACGTGAATCAGCCTTTTGAGCCTCTTAAATTTTGTCTACCAACATGGGTCGAAGCGTAAGATTCGTGAGTAAAATCGTCTCCATCTTTCTCGTTGGTTTCACTCCTAATGATAATAATTCTCGATACCAGTTTGGTCGTACGTCTCGTATATTTGCCAGGCTTCCTGACGACTTCCTGCTAAGCGCATCGGCGACTACATTGGCCTTTCCCGAATGATAATTGATCGTACAGTCGTAATCTTTGATTAACTTCATGCACCTTCGCTATCGTAGATTCAAATCCTCCTGAGTAAAAAGATATTTTAATCTTTGATGATCCGTGTAAATCTCTGTTGTCTCTTCGTACAAATAGTGTCGCCAGATCTTTAAAGCAAACACAATTACCGCCAATTCGAGATCGTGTATTGGATAGTTCCGCTCATGAGTCTTCAATTGTCTTGACGCGTAGGCGATCACTTTTCCTTCTTGCATGAGCACACAGCCCAACCCTTAGTGCTATATATCTGTATAAACTACAAAACATCCATTCCCCGAGGGAACTATCAAAACTGGTGTGGTCGTTAATCTTCTCTTCAATTCTTAGAAACTTCGTTCACAATCTTCATTCCATTCAAACTTGGTATCTTTCTGCATTAACTTCGTCAGTGGTACCGCTATACTTGAGAAATCTTGCATGAATCGTTGGTAATAACTAGCTAGCCCGAGAAAACTTTAGATTTCTGTAACACTTATAGTCCTCATCTAGTCTACTACAGCTTCCACCTTCTTGGGATCGACTAAGATTTCTTTGCTCGAAACAATGTGACCCTGAAAAGCTATACTTCTCATCCAAAACTCACACTTACTTAGTTTGGCATACAACCTTCTTTCTCTCAACGTTTGCAATACAATCCCGAGATGTTGTTCACGTTCTTCCATACTCGATGAGAATATCAAGATATCATCTATAAAGATGATCACAAATGAGTCAAGGTATGGTTGAAACACTCGATTTATCAAATCCATGAATGTTGCTGGAGTGTTAGTTAAACCGAATGGCATCACTAAAAACTCATAGTGACCGTATCTCGTGTGAAAAGTTGTCTTTGGTATGTCGCTCTCCTTAATCTTCAGTTGATGGTATTCTGATCTCAAGTCTATCTTTGAAAACACTTCGGCTTTCTTTAGTTGGTCCATTAGATCATCTATCCTTGGTAAAGGATACTTATTCTTTATCGTAATCTTGTTTAGTTGACGATAGTCTATGCACATCCGTAAGGTTCCATCATTCTTCTTAACAAATAGCACAGGTGCACCGTAGGATGATACACTTGGCCTAACAAAACCCTTATCGAGTAAGTCTTATAGTTGTTCTTTCAATTCTCTCAGTTCGATAGGAGCTATCCTATAAGGAGCAATAGAGATAGGCATTGTTCCTGGTAACAGCTGTTTGGAAAATTCTATTTCTCGATCAATCGACAATCTGGGTAATTCTTTTGAAAAGACATCAATGAACTCCCGTACTACGTGAATGTCTCCTAACTCTTGAGCATTCTTCTCAACGTCAACTATATGTGCTAAAAACCCATGACACCCCTTACTTATCATCTTCCGCGCCTTAATAGCGAAGATTAGGTACGTCGGTGTAATACTTCGATCTCCATTGAAAGAAAATTTGGATTCTCCCGGAATTCAAGAAAACAACTTTCTTATAGAAGCATTCTAAGGATACATGATAATATGATAACCAGTCCATCTCTAGGATAAGGTCAAAGTCATGCATACTCAGAGGTAGTAGATCAACCATCAATTCCCGATCATTGATGTTAATCAAACAATCCTTGTACACCTCTCCGATTTGTACTCCGGTTCCTACGACCGTCGTTATAGTTATGGTGTGGTTCAGATTAGTGCTCGACTTGTCCAAGTGTGATGCAAATGCCCATGATATGAAAGAATGTGTTGAACCCAGATCAATAAGAACCCGGATCAATAAGACCACATCCGGCGTTGTTGTCGCGTTTTGACGTGTCATTGCGAACACTCTCCCTTACGTCTATTGCCTTCCGGCATTATTGTCTCCTCGGCCTTGGTTATTTCCAGATGGACCTCCGCACGCTTGATTAAAATTTCCCACGTTCCCAGGCCTTCCCATCGCCACACTTCCTACTGATGTCGCCGCCTGATTCCCCCATTGACAATTTTTGTGAATATGGCCTTGTTGTCCACACTTGTGGCACTTGACGCTCGGTCAAGCCACGATAGCATTGCAATCTCTCGACATGTGCCCAGACTTTTTGCATGTCCAACATCGTTTAGGTCCGTTTTAACTGTTAGTCGTTACCCTATCTTCCGTATTATTTCTCGAAGCAAAACCTCCGTGTGCATTCCCAGTCCAGGTTTGAGTTCTATTTATGGGTGGTTTAAAAGGACTTCCCACCATCCGTGACCCCTGAGCAGCATTAGGGTTTTGAGACTTCACATTTCCGTAAGTTTTCGTGTCGAAGCGAGCTTTCTTAAAAGTCTCCCGTATTTTCCTCCCTTCCATCATGTCCTTCTTAGGCCTTCTAGCAGCGTCTACTAACTCAACATATGTTCTAGAGTTCTGGGTAGAGAACCTCAAACGGATGAGGTGATCTAGGCCACTTTGAAACCTCCTACTCTTTTTAGCTTCCATTGCCACCATAGATGGTGCAAAACGCGACAAGGCTGTGAACTGGACTTCGTACTAGTTCACCGTTCTCTCATTCTATTTCAGCATGATGAATTTTAATCAAATACTTTTGATCAAATTCCCCTTTGAATTGGCTCCACGTTACGACAGGTGGTGCGGCTCCTTCCACTGGTGCAGTTAGTAGTCTTGAAGTCGCTTCTCACCATTGGTGTGCCTCCTCTGTCAGCATGAAGGTTGCTAGTAGAACGTTCTGTCGGTCCATCACCGTCATGAGGTCAAAAAGTTATTGAATCCTCTTGATCCAGTTTTTAGCTTTCGCCTCGCTAAAGCTCCTGTTGAACGAGAGAGGGTCCAACTTCTTGAATTGAACGTAAATTGTGTTGTTCGTCCCAACTGGTACTACAGGTGGTCTCCCATAATGTTGCTTGTTGCTCCATCATGTGGGTCATAGCTTTAAACATTCGCTTTACCATCGGCTCATTTTGAATCTGAGGTTCCTGTTGAACTTCAGGTTCCCCATGTTCCTCGTAATGTTTCTCCTCCTCGTGAACTAAAGCGTACGATTCTCCTTCACCGTCCATGTCCTAAAACATAACCGAAACACGTCTTTAATCTACAAGTCATGATTCGATCCAACATAACGTGTTCATTTAACGTTTTACGTGTACGTCATCTCATAGAGTTAACCACTTGGGCTATCTTCCCAAGGAAAACTTAGAACACACGTTCGGGATCCAACAAGAGTCCCATCTACAATTCTACGCGACTCACGACGCAAATGACTACATGCCGGTCCACTGTGACATCTAGACTCAACATCCCTAGAAACGGCTAAACCTAAGCTCTGATACCAAGTTGTTAAGTCTCGCCCCGAGCACCGGGCACGGAACCTAAGGGAGGGTACACAACCCAACATTCTTAATAACATTCACAATATATGAGCATCATTTTTTTTCTTTTAACATTTCATCAGGACTTTATCCCCGGGCCCAACATAGTATCCAAGAATAATTACACAAGAGGACTCACAGCCTCATCAACATCATCTCCTTAGTTACAATCCAAAGAAGAAAGCAAAAAGGGGTTTCAGACCCTAACTTCTCAAGACATTCCCAAAAAGCCTAAGACCACAGTGGACCGTACCGGACATAGCCCTGACGTCAAACTTGCCAAAAATATCAATCTGTGTGGGGGTGAGCTATAACCCACGTGCTCACCAAACACTAGCAATAGTATTATAAATTGCACAAGGAAAATCAAAACAGTTCATCACTTGAAAGCAGGGTAACTTTTCGCAAAACATAGTTTTTATCACAAAAGATTCAAAGATGCCAACTTTCCACAAATCACCTCATAAAAGAAGGTTTCTTTCAACCATCACTTATCTTTAAAAGAGATAATCTGTGATTCCATCATTTTCATCCATCAAACCATTTCTCATAAATATGTTTATAGCAAAGGGTTGTATTAACCTCCCAACCAGGAGTTGTTGCAGTATTGAGTCTCTGAATATCCCGCCTACTCTTAATTGGATAGGACTAAGGATTATTTGCCGGACCACTTAACAATACTCAATGGTAGAGCTAACACATCACTCGTGGTTTATCCATGATATACATATATATATAACATGGCGTATACCCACGAAACCTTTGTGCGATATACCCATCACATGGTCCACACCATGTAATATCAATGCCATCATAGCAACTGTATTATGTTCTTTCATAAAAATATCTAAGTTTCATTATGTTCCAAAATATATGCTTATAAAACAGTTCATAAACGCAAGTTCGCAAACATAGCTTTCTTTCTCAAGTAAAACAATCATTCATTTTCTTAAATCAAATAACATGAAAGCATAAGGCATTTAATCATTCACACATTTATAAAACCAAGATAGTGATAAGGAAACCCACCTCAAAACATGTCACACCTCAATTTGGGAACGATGACCGATCATGAATCATGTGTTTTGGCCCAATGAACTAAGAAAACCTAAACATGCAATTAGCTTACCATATACTAATATATAACAATATCACAAGGATTTAATCAGTTAAAATCCATGCTCATAAATGTGGGGCAAAATAGCCCATAATATCTCGATAATGTTGTCTCAACAACTCATAATTAACTGTTTAATTTATTAAATGCGAAAGTAAAAATAAATGCATGTTCTAGAGGTCGTGTCTTGGATCTCATGCCGCGTTCGAGTTCATCATCTAGCCTCATCACTGGTTACCTAAAATGTTATAATACAACGTCAGCTAACGCTGGTGAATGAAAACATGCATAATACAATACAGTTCTAAAATAGGGGATTCAAATAGTTTTGTACAATAACATAATCATGGCATAATATATACAGTATAATCAAAAGGGTAAACACATAACCCATCATTTCTGTTAGCCTAAAGGTCTTTCAATCAAGCTTTTATTTAGTTTTGTTTTTAACAACATATTGATTTGATCTTTTAGGAGATTGTTAGCCAAAATAATATGATAAATCATTATTGTTTGTGCTTTATATTTTTAACATTACAACATAATTGATTTTATCTTTGGAAGTTTGTTAGCAAATTTATTTGATTATCCTAATGACTTGTCTGTCTATGAGAAAGTTTTTTTCAGGATTAATCATCTTTTTATAGCCCAAGAAGTCCAACAAAAAATTAAGAGAATACATCGAAGATGTAAAAAACTTTTGGACATAGCCAAAGCCCAAGAAGAAAGGCTGTACTTTAGTGAAATCAAAGGGAAAGAAGCAAATGGTCGACACCCAAGAAGAAAGGGTCGACACCTGAAGAAACTTTGCCCAGATCTTGAAGCAGCAGAGGAAAGGGTCGACACCAACAAAGAAAGGGTTGACACCTCATTTAGATGTTCCAGAAGAACGGTCGACACCAAGGCTGTTCTCGTGGGCACTTGTTTAGAAGAGTTCAGAAATGCAAATAAATGGTCGGCACCAAGAAGGTTGAGTCGACACCTCTAGACCAGCTATTTCAGATCTAGACCGACTGGGTTGACACCTCTGAAGGAAGGGTCGACACCTTGGAGCTTCCTGTGGGCACTAACTGTCACGCCCTAATTTGGGAAAGGTGACCGGCCATGGATTGTGGACCTTAGCCCAACAAGCCAAGTAAGCATTAAACAACAATAAGCTAACTATATGTTTAAATAAGATTCAATTCTAAGCATTTAATACATAATATTCCATTTTATTAGCAATTGGGTCAACAACCCATATTTCCAACCATGATGTCAAAAAGTATCAATAATCCATGTGTCATAATGTCAATAATAATGTAGAGTATGCGGAAGCAATGGCAATAAATAATGCATGTCCTAGAGGTCTGTATACTGGATCCCTTGAAGCTGTCGAGTCCAAACATCAAGCTTCATCCTCAATAACCTGAAATGTGGTGAATACAACATCAGCAAAAAGCTGGTGAATAGAAATATGCATAGTACATACAGTTCTAAAATAGGAAATCAAAATAGATTGTACGCAACATATCATGGCAATGCATATATAATAAAGTATACGAAAAGGGGAAGTTCCTTCAACTTGTTCTTTTATTTTTAGAGGAGTAGTCACACAATATATAATTGTATTTAGTTCATTCCAGTTCACTTTCAATATCTTTTTATTTCAGTTCTTATCTTACTCTTGAAAAGAAAATAATTCATATTGGTTCTTATCTTTGTACGTCATAATTTATTTCGATTCTTATCGTATTTCTTTTCGTTTCACGATCTTGCCTTTGGAAAAATAATTTTATTTTCGTTTCTTGAAAATGCATATAAGTAGCATATGTCCTTTCATATCATCTCTTTTCTTTTCTTTTTCTTTTCAAAAATACATTCATTTTTTCTTTTCAAGTTGGACGTCAAATGTCCTCATATCAATGTCATATTAATATGGTTTAGGCGACATGTTCAACCAGAGTGGGAAATAATAATCAGTACAACGGATATCAACTGTGCACAATAAAGTAACAATGCCATATATATGCTCGGGGTCTCTTGACACTTGGATCTAAATCGACATTAGAGTCACCACGGGATGACGCTCGCGTCTATTCTCTACACGATTCCAGTTAAGGTCAATGCAGGATTTAACCCGGTACTTTTCCCTAACCGTTGAGACAACTAGAGTCAACACATGATTTAACCCGGTACTTTTCCCTACCTGGCCAAAGTCACATTCGGTGAAGGAATATCCCTTGAACTTTATCAAATCTCAAGAATCTCATCTCATGATCGTACCATATAATAGAAATCATTTTTCATTTCATTATCTTGAAACATTTATTTCATGTGTTTTAACAGTGAGTACATCATTCAGTTTAAAAGAAGTTTAACAACATATTTTCTTAGTCCTTTATTACATCTGTAAAAGAAAGCGATTGATAAAAGTTTCTTTTTTTATTATTTATGAAAACGTTTCATAATTATAAGCAAGTGTTTCAACAATATTTTATCTTATAATATTTTATAGGAGAGTGTGTTAGTGAGTAATTTCCTTCTTACTAACGCTTATAGGAAAACTTTTATTGAGTAACTCTTTATTATCCTTTAAGGAAATATTTAGTATGGAAACACCTTTTAGTTCTTAAAGAGAAAAATAATTTAGTAAGGACTCTTAAGTTCTTTAGGAAAACACTTTTTGTTTAGTTTTATAGAAGAATGTTTTTTAGTAAGAAAACTATTCTTTAATACTTTAATGTATAGAAAAAATTTTAGTAAGAAACTTCTCTTTATTTAACTGTAATAAGAAAATATTCTAATACTAAAGACTCTTTCTTCATACCTTTCGTTTTATAAGAAAATATTTTAATAAGATCACTTTAAGTTTTAATAAGAAAACATTTTGATAAAAGATACTTTTTATAAGAAAACATTTTTAGTGAAAAATACTTTTATAAGAAAATATTTTTGGTAAGAAATATTTTTATAAGAAATACTTTTATTCAATTT
>JAUTBS010238086.1:0-11410 GCA_032361285.1 Aequorea victoria
ATTTCTGAATTTAGTATTAATTCTCAAATTATTAAATTAACTTATTAATTTTATAAATCAATGTTCATTTAAATAATATTTTTAATTAATTCATTTCAAAAACTTTATTTTAATTAGAATCATTAATATCTCCTAATTAATTTATTTCAATATTCTATATCAATTAAAAAAAAAATAAATGAAATGATAATAAAAAAATGAATCATTAATTTTTCTACTTGGTTTACTTAATACCATTTATTAAATAAATTGGATCCACTCTTTCAACCAAAAGAACCCACTGTGCTTTAAGAAACAAAAGAACAAACAAAACAAAAAAAAAATAAAAATCAACCCAGCGTTGCTTCCCTTGAACTAGCCATTGATTTTCCGATTTTGCTCCGATTTGCTTCGTTGTTCATCTTTTCATGGATTCTAATGATGTAGGTATACGTTTTTGAATGTTTTACACACTTTTTATTAGATTGAATTTTTGTTATAACGGATTAAAAATCAAGTTATTTAAGGGTGATATACATATATATTTTTTCGTATATATTTTTGAATAACTTCAAATTTCTTGATTTCTTTTGATTAATTTCTTCGTTCTAATGATCTAACAATGTTTCTAACCAAACAATAACATGTCTATAAATTCACGATGATCCTAGTAGCATGATTTCTAGGTTGTGTGTGTGAAACAAAGGAAGCAATAAAAAAAATATTCAGTTGAAACAAAACAGAGAACCAAGCTTACCTGTTCGCGAAGGAGAACGGCGATGGAGCACGATGAAGAAGGTGACGCTGGTGCTCGGAGATTGATGGGGGCTTCGGCAATGGTGGATGACTGAGGACTTGGCGAACACAGTGATGAAGGCAAGGGATAGGTGTTGTGTTATGAACAGCAGAGAGGGAGATCGTGGGAGAGTTGAGGGTTTGAGAAATTGATATTGTGCGAGAAAGAGATGGAAAAGCTATCCCATATAAGAGCTGGATAAGAGCCAAAGAGATAAGGAAAGATCCGATTTCGTTGATCTTATTTCCAAAATTTTAGAATGAAAGTTTAGCAACAACCAACGAATTGCCAATTAAAATTCTGATTTTATCTTCTTTTATTATTTTATTCTCTTTCTTCTATTTCCTATTTCTTTTATTTTATTTCTCCCTTCAATTATTTGTTTCTTATTTCAATTAGTTTGGTTTATTAATTCCTATTTTTGTTTAACTAGAAACTTATTGATTTGAATTATTTTAATTTAGTTATCATTTATTTATTATCTAGAATCTTCTTTAACTAAATAAATTTTTAATTTATTTAATAGCTTGCAACTTCAATAATAGGAATTAAAATAAGTTTTTATTTGTTTTAATTTTATAAACTTATTTCATTAGTTCTTCCTTAATTATCTATTTCCTCTTTGATTTAATATATTTATTAAAAAGTAAGTTTGTTCAATTATTCCAGAACCATAAAAATTTAAAGTTACTACATTAATTCGTCGAGTATTATTTTCAGTTTAATTCATTTAAAAAAAATTAATTCAAATTAATATTTGTTTGAGAACTAAAAATTTATATAAGTGGGTTTATGTCTTTACTAAATTCATTAATGATTTTCCCCACTACAGTATATTTAAAAGTTAAAATTTTTACCAAATTTAATTAAGATATTTCTCGTAATTTATTTTAATTAAATAATTTATTACTTGGAATTTCTCGGGTTTTACACTTAGACTTAGGTACTTAGGTTTATTCACAAATTTCTTAAACCTTTTTTCTCTGTTTTTCTAGGTTCTTGCACAGAGGTATAAAATACTTTAAAACTACCAAACCTTACTATAAAATTATAAACATTTACAGAGACCTATATGAAGGTGTTATCTATATTGTTCATGAAGGAACCGAACACTGGTTATACAAGAAAAGGGGTCCAAAAAATACCACAATAAAATCTGTCGAAATAAGGGTCTATTTGGACAAATCATCATATCTCGAAATATACTCAATCCAATCAACTTCTGTAAAACGGCTGTGAATCTAGACGCATAGACCTTTCTCTGGATATGTGGATTATCTCAAGGGGGTTTTGGTAGAGCAAGCTATGGGGGTTCAAAATGAGCTCTGTTTCTGCCTTGTTATCACAGAAATTTCAAAAATAGAGAAGGGGCTCAAAATTATATTTTTGGGTCCAACCGAAAATCACACATGCTCAAGACATCTCAGATAACCTCTGTTATAAACATCCTGTCATTCTGACTTCATTTGGTTCCCACGAAAAATCAAGGTTTGGCCTAAAAGCTACTCTATTTTGGTCCTTTCTTCGCAAACTCAAACATCCAACAACTATTTCTCTTTCAACTCATCAAAAGTATGTCCAAACATAACATATCATCATAATACATCTAATATAAAGTTATTAATCATTTTATAGATTATTTGTTCTTTATTCTTTGTTCATTTTAAACCTCCCTAGAACATGGGTGTTCAACATCACTTCCTTGGTTCTATTTCCTTTCTTCATTCTCACATATTTTTTGTTCATCTTCTCTTTATCTTATAGATGTGTGAAGATATGAAGATGATGATAGAAAATAAGAGCTTAGAAAGTCTCTTACTTGGTTTGTTCTTGGTCTTTGAAGATGACTTTAGTTTCCTTGTTCTTCTTATTTTTCTTCTTTCTTCTTCTTCTTCTTCTTCTTTCTTTCTTTTTTTCTCCCTTTCTCCTTCTGGTTTTCACGAAATTTAGAGTGGGGGAAAGGTTTGAAAAAATGTTTTAAGTGTTAGAAAAGGCCTCATATTTATAGGCAAAGGTTTGGGGTGAAAAGACTAAACTACCCTTCATTTAGTTTCCATCTAACTTTCTATTAAATTCTTGTTCTTCCAATTCAATTCAATTCAATTCCAACCAAAACTTGGGCTCCAAGATTGCTAATGCCTTGTTTGGATTCAATAATATATTTTTCTTAGGCCATAAGGCCTTGTTTGGTTTATTGGGGAACATGTTTCCTAAATTTAAGGCTACTATTGAAGACTTTCTTTTTATTTTTTTATTTCATTTATGTCACATCACTTTTCCTCTCCTCTCATCAGTCTCCTATGTGCTTAAACTATTTATTGAAGAATATAGAAGGCTTGATGATGTAGGAAAAACTATATTTTTAAGAAACTATCACTTCAAGTTTCTCACCTTTTTTTTTCTTTTTCCTCAAAAATTGTCATATCACCTTCTCCCTCATGGGAACTTCGGCCAAGGGGTTTCTAGAAGCCTCAATTTTATTGTTTTATTAATTCATGGGATGAAAATTAACTTTGGGCCCTAATTTCACTTAATTTGGATTAAATTTCAAGTTTGGGCCTTTTATGGAATTTTTTCAAAATTACCTCAAGGAGTGGACTCTAATTTAATTATTTGGGCCATAACATTTAATTTGGATCCATTGATTAATTCATGAGTTCATGGGCTTAAACTTTCATGTTGAACTCTAGCCAAAAATCCTATGTTTGGGTTGTGATCCAAGAACACTAACATTGTTCTGCAAACTTAACCTTAAATCTTCTTAAGTTTTAATTCATGACCCTGACCAATTAATTTCTTTAGGGTTTAGAAAGCTTAAACTCGATGTTTAGTGCTTAATGACCATGTCGTTAAAAGTAAGGCGTCACAATATCCACCACTTATAGAAATTTTATCCCAAAATTTAACTTACCGGGTGTAACGAGATGTGGATGCTCTCCCCACACGTCTTCCTCCAATTTTCTAGGTCTTCCTATCTGTAAATTTACTACTGATGTCGTTGCCCGATTTTCCTTTAAACAATTTCCTCAGACATGGCCTGGTTGCCCACGGTTATAGCACTTGACATTTGGTCTAGCGGTTTTCCCCGTACAGTCTCTCGACATGTGCCCAAACTCTCCGCATGTCCAGCATCGTTTGAATTTACCCTGACTCCCAGTCATTTCTTTATCTTGTGTGTGAGTGATATCTCTCTTTTTGAGTACTTACACTTAGGATTTGACGTTCCCAATCCTTTTCGTTTCTTTGACATCATTCGAGTTTGAAGGTCTTGTCCGTTACTGTTTCTTTGTATTTCCTGAAAGCCTTCTCAAAACTTCCTCATGATTTCAAGCTCGTTGTCTCATAATGCGTGCCACTCCCTCAAACATTTGTCTAACAATCGGATCATTATGTACGTGGGGTTCCAGTCGCACTATCTGCCCTCCATGCTCCTCGTGACATTTCCTTTTCATATGAGCCACCGAATCCCACAATTGAGTGGACTCCTTCAGGAAATTCCAATCCATCCTCACAGACCTCAAATGGAAAAGAGTGTTCAAATCAAAATTCACAAAATTAGTTTGTTCGATCTTAGTAAACTCATCGGTCCAGCAAGAGAGAGAGTTTTGGGTGGAAGAAGTCATATTACAGAATCAAAGTTGGCTATTAAAAAAAGGTTTGGACATCCTTTTATAGAAGAGCTGGGGGACCAGAACCTAGCCTTGAACTTAATTTGAACCTGGCACTTGCCACCTCAACATAGCGCTTGCCACCTCATCATAACGCGCGCCACATCAACATGGCGTGCGTCATGTAATCCCCTTATGGCGCGCGCCACTTTTGTTTTAAAAAAAGTAGTTTTGTTCTCCCCCCCTGCTTTATATCTATGTTGTCACCACTGGAACTTCATATCTACGAGTGTTAGCGTAACCGCTTCGGTCTATACCTTACTATCCACTAATATCCATGAATATACATTCATACAGATATAAAAAAAATACAATGAAATCCTAAAAAAGAACACAAAAATTCCTGTAAATATTCTCACATATCTTTGTACATAAAATCTTGTAAATAGTTTTCCTGTAAATATGCAATCTATGTAAATAAAGTGCAATCCGTGCATATAAAGAAATCAAATATCCATACAGAAGAGGAAACGAAAAAAAAAAACTAAAAAAATGATGAATAAAATATCCAATTAGGTATGAAGGCCTATCCCATAAAAAAATAAATAATAATAATAATAAAATATATATGCAAGAAAAGAAAAGTGTATCTGAGATGTACATCCAATAAAAAGAAAAAAATATAGGACATCCTAAGAACGTCGGAGACGAGTGCGATGCGGAGGCTCCGAAATAGAGGATGCAAAAGTGGTGGCATTCCCCGAGTCGAAGTCCTCGTCATTATCAACCTGATGCACCGAAACCCCAGTTTGCAGGGTAGATCCCTAGGAAGCAGCTGCAGATGGACCGGTAGCAGACGGCGTGGCGGCACGGGAGGACGAGGATGCCCCATGAATAGAAGTACGGCTGGCAGAGAGAGGCTGCAAAAAAGAGAGAGAGAGAGAAAAAGAAAGAAATAATAAGTATAGTCAGAATAAGTATAGTCAGAATATGTATATATTCAGAAAAAAAAAAGAAAAAAAAAGAGAGGCATACGAGTGAATAAGCTGAATAAGATGCTCATCGGGCGAGAAAAATGGTGAGTACATTGGGGGATAGGATCCAGGTGTGCGTCCGCGAGGGCCTGAGTCTGCTGCCTCACCAGTGCCATCAAACAAGTGATAGTAGTGAGATGGCTCTCTATATAAGCACGGGGGACCTGGAGGACCTAAAATAGAAACAAAGAAAAAATAAAAGAAAAAGTGTTAGCAGACTGACATAGGGGAATAATAAGATAGGAAAGAGGAAGGTGTGAAGTACCTGCTCACCCCTAGCACCTAAGTGTAGCTCCTCTGCCGTGGGAGTAGGAATGGGGATAGAGATCTGGAACCCATAAGGATACGTATCCACCGCCTGAGATAGTGCGGGGAAGATAGGATCCATCGGGTCTGCGGCAGGAGCAGTGTCACACCCACTCCCCAGAGGGAAATCAAACCTATTCGGAGTGGTGCAGCATACGCCCGCTAATCCAATTTTACATAAAACAATAAAGGATGCACTCCACATTTCCCATATATCATTCATCATAGATAATTAAACCATCACTTAACATCAAGTATTTAACTACTAAGGGATCCTCCATCCCTAACATGAAAGTGCAAGCTAGAACTACGGATGCACAATCCCAACCATGATTACAAACATGATAATCATCTGTTCATATACTACAAATCCAAAATAGACTTATACAAAAAGGTTTTCTTCTCTCAAAAGATCCTCCACCTGGCACTAGTGGACTGACATCTACCCCGAACTATAATCTACAACCAAACAGATTATAGAAGAGTGGGATTAGCATTAAAATGAAATAAGATATAAAACAATATTTCACAAAGAATTTACTTGAAAAAGAACTCCACACACTGATAAGAGCAGGCCTTTCCACAACATATCTTTCATACCAGATATACATTTATCATAGTAAATTGAGATTAAACTCATCATCTACATGTTATATTTTCACAAGTATTTATATAACACAAAACACCTAACTCATACTTTACAGTGCCCAAGTAGTCGTTTAACCTCACGTCCGAGAGTTTCGATGGTACCGTAACCTCAATCACAATGCACTTAATCAGAGAGGCGGATATGAGGGCCACTTTTTAAACACAAGTGGTAGGTGCATCGCACACCCATATAGGGCAAGACCTTTAAGGCTACAACATGGACAAGCTGCCACAACACCCATTATGGGCAAATGCCTTTACGGCTACTAAACGCCCATAAAGGGCCAATTCGGGGTGGTTACCCACTACATAACTCAGCACACTCAAGCAAAACATCATACAACAAGATTCATTTTTGATCTCATCAAACCCTTTATAAAACAGGACCACATTTGAGTAAACCAAAGATCAACTTCATTTTGAACAACAAACTTTCTTTAAGAAAACAATCATGAGATCATCATAAAACATGTTATCAAAATATTTTAAGATAACAGTATTTAGCACATCTCATTTTAATAAGACTAGCCACTCTCACCTTTACTTGAGCACTTCAAGATTGACCTCCTATATCACGAGGCGTCGCTCCTTCGTCCACGGTTGTTCATTCGGGACCTAAATTTCATAATTATCCATGAATAAGCATCAACTTATACCTCATAAGAATCCTAAGGTACTACCCCTTTGATCCCATGGTCTTAAAGGATTCTTAGTTTCTCTTGAAACATCATTTTCTTTTGGTTCTTAAAGATTTAAGATTCTGCCATGCTTGGTAAATTCATTTTAAAATATTAAACCTTTATAATAAATTCTAAAAAGCTTACAAAGGCTAAATATGAATGTTGTTTATGTTTTTCATGAAGAGACCGAAGGCCAAATGTGACCATAAAGGCTCAAGAATACAGCTAGAAAAGACTGCTTTTACTTTTTTGGGTCGACTCAAAATGGGTTTGGGTCGAATCATGATGGGTATGGGTCGACTCACAATCGATGTCTGAGAGATTTACTGAGTGTCATTCATTTTGGGTCGACACACCATTCAACCTGTGTTGACTCAAGGTCTCACGTGATAAAGAAATTGAGGGCTACACATTTTGGGTCGACTCACCGTCCATCTTGCGTTGACACAAGGTTGCGCATGAGAGAGATACCAAGGACCACATGTTTTGGATCAACACACAACCTATCTTGTGTCGACTCAAAGTCTCGCCTGATAAAGAAACCGAGATTCTAACCTTTTGAGTCGACACATGGTCTTATGTGAGTTGGCACACATGCACGGAAATACTGATACTCTATTTTTTATTCTTCTGTAATAAGGCTTTGTTTGGGGAAAAAATATTGTTTTTGTCCATTTCTCTCAGGATCTACTACTTCTATCATCTTCCTTTCTCCATAAATTATGCATACATGATTCCAAAACTTCTTAAAATAAGATTTCTATGTTCATTAAGGAACTAATCCAGATTCTTTTCTCTAATCTGAATAAGGATGGATAAAGAGGAAAATCTACTTGCATGCATGTACTTAAGATGATGAAGAACAAGTAAGAGAATTCTCTTCCTCAACAAAAGGGATAGGATTCCTACCTTTGAAAGGAAGGTGATGGTGGTAGAGCTATTTTCCTTCAAATATTCCCACTCACAAGGTCTCACGTGACAAATACCAGCTACCGAAAATGCTAAAACATCAATGGGGAAACCCCAAGAATACTTCAGAAACCTTTACACTTTCTCTTCTCCTCTTTCTTTCTTCTCTTCCGTTTCCGGTGTGAACAAAACTACCATCAACTTCAATGCCTTCACAGACCTGAAGATCTCTGTAATTGCCCTATCTCTGTAAAATTCGTGAAAAATTTAAAAGTTTTAAATATATTTATTTGATTAATAATACAATTAGTCAAATAATAAATAAATTAGTAAATAAAATTTAATCCCATTAACTAAGATAAATTTTCTAATTAAACTAAAACTTAACTAAATTAATGAAATTATGAAGATTTTAGATAATCAAATAAATGAATTAACTAATAATTAAATAAAGGAAATAAAAAGAGTAAAAGAAAGAATGAAGAAGCAGATCTGGAAATTTTGTTCGTTGGATTTAGAAGGTTTGTTTTTGGCATGCTTATCTCTTTGGGAAAGAGTTGAGCAAAAATTGAATCTTCCCTTATCTCATGGATTCATTGCTGTTATTAGAAGATCATGCCTCATTTAAACTCTCTCAACCCATCTCAGCCTCACGCCAGACTCTCAAACTCTTCCTCTCTCAATCCCGCAACGTAGCAGACACTCTCTTCTCCCTCAGAATCCCTCAAGCCTCTGTCTTCTTCTTCTTCTTCTGCAATCACTGAGGCCTTCTTCAGACCCTCCATCTTCAAGCTTCCGCATCCGCACCGTCATCCCCTTCATCTTCTCCAGTCGACATCATCACCATTTGGGTGATTCGGGTGAGTCTATTCCTCTGATCTTGTTCTTCAACAGAATATATATACACAGATTGTTGGATCACACACACACTAAGTTCATAAGATCTTTGGGTTGTTTATATGCATGAAACGTATCAAGATTGAGTTAGTAACATTGTTAGATCATTAGAACGAGGGAATAATTGGATAAAACCAAGGTAAATTCGAGTTTACAGAATGTATATACATATATATACATTTTGTATCATCTTTAAGTATCTCAATATTTAATTCGTTATAACAAAAATTCAATCTAATAAAAAGTGTTTAAAACATCCTAAAACTAGTTCTTACATTGTTGGGATTCATGTAGACAAGAGAACGAAGAAAAAATTAAAGAAAAACCAGAAGGTTCAATCCTCCTCTGCCGCGGCGTGTCCGGACGGAACGCCTGGCGTCCGGACGAATTGAACCAGTGGCCAACCTTTCGCCTCTGTGTATTTGCGTCCGGACGGAACGCCTTTGCGTCCGGACAAATTTGGCCAGAATTGTTTTTGGGGTCTTTTGGCTCTGGTTTGATAAATATTATTTATATTATTAATAAATAAAATAACTTAATTATTAGATAGTTAAGACTTAAACATGATGTTTATTTAAATAAATTAATTAAAATATTATTATAGAATTGATTTATAGGGTAACTTTTTAATTGAACATTACTAATAGAACAAATAAATTGAATTATAAATTAAGTTAAATGAGTTTAATTGATAAACATAAATAATATTAAAAAGGTGTTTTAAAATGAGTTAACAACAAATACTATCTTGATAACATAGAATAATATTCTAAATGAACTTTTATTTATAAAATTCATAAATAAGTTATAAGTTGATTAATAACTTAAATAATAAAATACTAAATTCAGAAAATAACAAAATTTATTTGATAAGTTAGATAACTAACCCTAATTCGAAATATTACTAAATTAACACTTATTATAAGATTACAATAAGTTAAAATTACAAGTAATTAAATAAATCAAATAATTTTATAAGTTGTTCTAAAAATATTTAAATAGAATACTTGGGAATTTATTTAATTAACTCGTGATAATTAAAGAATAAGTAAACAAATTACAAATACAACGGGTAAATGGACGTTTGGTAGCTTAGATTACATTTTGCATTATTTGATGAGTTATTCCATTTTTATTTCATATCAGGTTGTGGTGTTCATATTTCATCCTCATTACCTAAAGATTAGCTTGGACACCTGGTGAATAGAATTCATGCTATTATCTTTCAAAATAAATCATCTATTCCCCAAAATATTTATAACTGCTTTTCAATGCTTAACTGTTTTTCTATTAAATATTTTATGCAAAAACTCTTTTAAAATAAAGCTTTTACTATTTATTTTTCAAAAATAAATATTTACAAAACCCTTTTGTGTAAAACTCTTATTATTTCAAAACTCATAAACAATTATTTTGGAAACTCTTTTACATAAATATTTTCAAAGAAAAAGTATTATTTAAATTCTTTTAAAGAAAATTCTGTACTTTATTACAAAAATATGGTATAAATGATTTCAAATGTTGAATCGAGGAAAAATATATTTTTATGATGCGATCATGAGACTATTGTTACTTGGATTTTATAAAGTCCAAGGAAAATTTCACCCCTATCCCTAGTGGTGACTTTGGCCAGTTAAGGAAAAGGACCGTATCCACCCGTGTTGACCTTAGTTGACTCAACAGTCAAGAAAAAGGACTGTATCCATCCGTGTTGACCTGATTGGGATCATGTAGAGAAAAGACTCGGGCGCCATCCCGTGGTGACTCTATTTCGATTATTGGATCCAAGGGTGATGATGATACCCCGAGTTATATATATTTGACATTGTTACTTGTTTGTACCCAGATGATATCTGATGTACGTTTATTCCCACCCTTTGTGAGCATGACGCTTTTACCATACTATTATGACATCGATATGAGTACATTTGACGTCCAATGTTGGAAAGAAAAAGTGAATGTATTTTTGGAAAGAAAATAAAAAGAAAAGTGATGATGCAAAATGAGATACACTACTTATATGTTTTTTCAAGAAAATGAAAATAAAATCTATTTTTTCCAAGGGCAAGATAGTGAAATGAAAAGAGATATGATGAGAATAAATATATTGAGCAATGACAAGAAACTATGTGAAATACTTTCTTCTAAGAATAAGATAAGAACTGAAGAGAAAAGGAGATTGAAAATAAACTTAAATAAATTAAATGAAATTACATGTTATATAAACTGCTCATTTAAACAAATGGAAGAACCAATGAAACTTCCCCTTTTTGTATATATTATATATGTCTTGCCATGATATGTTGTATATAATCTATGTTATTCCCTATTTTTGAACTGTATGTACTATGCATATTTCTGCTCGCCAGCTTTTTGATGACGGTGTTTTCACCACATTATTTTCAGGATAAACAGGAAGAAGCTTGGACATTGGACTCGATGCTTCAAGGAATCCAGCATACAGACCTCTAGGATATGCATTATCAATTATCATTACTTCCGCATACTCTGTATTTGTTGATTAACATTATGATACATGAATTATTGATACTT
>JAUTBS010238197.1:0-11408 GCA_032361285.1 Aequorea victoria
CGAACCACTCAACTTTTGCCAACACCACCCCTTTTGAGTGTTTTTGGTCACAAGTTTTCCTATCTCTTTCTTGGATTAAATTGTTATCTCTCTTAATTATATTCTATTTATTTACAACTCAATTGACTAATATATTTTATTAATCTTAAAATTAAATATTAATTAAGTTTCCTCCTAATTTTATTTATTTATATATATATATATATATATATATATATATTTTCGGGTCTCACAATTCTCCCCACCTTAGAAAGTTTAGTCCTCCAAACTTGTTTCGCATTGTAGACATAAGAGTAAGGAGTTCATTTTATACATATTTGAAAAGCCGAGGGTACTAGCGTTGCATGTCATTCGCTTTTTCCCACCAGACTCTAACTAGTGGTATGATACTGCGAAGCCGTTTCTCTTGGCGATCAAGAATCCCCACAGGCCTTTCCTCATAGCGTAAATCGGGACTAATGGTGGGGCTAGGACCCGAGATGAATTCTCTATGTAACATTGCAACATCAAAATGTTAAACACGTTGTGGACCTATGCAAACTCCGAAGTAAGAGTAAATCGATAGGCTACTGGTCCCACACGCTCTAAGATTAGGAATGGGCCTACATAGTGAGGGTTGAGCTTCCATTTTCTGCCAAAACACATTACTCCATTCATAGGTGACATCTTCAAGAACACCATGTCACCTTCGTTGAACTCTAGTTTTTGCTGCTTTAAGTCTACGTAGCTCTTTTGTCGATCTCACACAGTCTTTAACCATTCTCAAATTAGTCGCACTTTCTCTATTGCATCTTGCACAAGATATGGCATGGTGACAGGTTCATTTTCCATTTCTGTCCAATTGAGAGGTGTTCTAATGGTCGTCCATAAAGGGCCTCAAATGGTGCCATGATAATTCTCGCTTGATAACTGTTGTTATAGGCATACTCGATCAGCGATAAGTGATCTTCCCAGTTACCTTGGAAATCTACTGCAAAAGCCCGAAGCATGTCTCCTATCATCTGTATGGTGCGTTCAGATTGATCGTCATTCTGCGAGTGAAAGATGGTACTGTACTTGAGGCTGGTACCCATACATTTTTTGAAACTTCTCCAAAAGCTTGAGACAAAGAGTGTATCTCTATCAGACACTATCGTGACTGGGATACTATGAAGTTGTATGATTTCTTAAATGTAGAGCCATACTAAATGATACATCGTAAAAGTATTCCTCACTGGTAGGTAGTGAGCTGCCTTCATAAGTCTATCCATGATCACCCAAACTGAGTTGTTGCCTTTACGGGTAGGGGGTAAACTGACTACAAAGTCCATTATCAAATGCTTCCACTTCCATTCAGCAATCGGTGAAGGCTAAAGTAGTCATTCTAGTTTTTATCATTCTGCCTTGATTTGCTGACACTCTAGGCATTTGCTGACACTACAGGCATTTGCTAACGTACAGAGCGATGTCCCTCTTCATATCTATCCACTAGTACAAACTGCGCAGATTTTGGCACATCTTTACAACTCCAGGATGTACGTTAAATTTAGATGTGTGGCCTTCCTCTAAAATCCATTGCTTTACTTTGGAAATGTTTGGTACGCAAAATCGATTTCTAAATTTTAGCACATCATCTATGATTGAAAAGTCTAGGTCTGGTGTTGCTTTGACTCGGTCGTACATTATCCGTAACTTGGGGTCTTCCAACTGTCGATGTTTGATCTCATTTGCGATAATCAACTTGATCACAATAGCCGCACACAAGGAATTTGGCTCTTGTACAACCTCCAACTCTAGTTCTTCCATCTCTCCCCGTAAGTGGAACTACTGGGTAAAGACATAGTTCAGCGACCTCATTACTTTCTGACTTAGTGCATCTGCTACTACATTTGCCTTCTCATGGTGATATTGTATGCTAATGTCGTAATCCCTAATAAGCTCTAGCCATCACCATTGTCACAAGTTAAGATCCTTCTGCATATAGATGTATTTCAAGCTCTTGTGGTCTATATAGATCTTGCATGAGATACCGTAGAGGTAACATCACCAAATCTTTAAGGCGAATATCACTATAGCCAAATTCAGGTCATTCCTCGGGTAGTTCCTTTTATGAATTTTCAATTGGCGTGAGGCATAAGCAATGACCTTTCCATGCTGCACAAGTACAGACCCCAATCCTTTCCTGGACGCATCGCTATAGATGGTGAAGCCGTCTGTACCATTTTGTAGTGTGAGGATAGGTGTTTTAGTAAGCCATCATTTCAACTCCTAAATGCACTTCTCCCATTTTTCATCCCATACAAAAGGTTCACCTTTTTGTGTCAGCTCAATCATGGGTACAATAATCTTAGAAAAGTCTTGTATAAAGCATTGATAGTCGTCTACAAGCCCTAAGAAACTGCGCACCTTTGAAACTATCGTTGACATCGGCCAGTTCACCAGCACTTCAATCTTTTGAGTGTCCATAACGATTCCTCCCTTTTCGATGATTTGTACCAAGAATGCAACTTTCTCTTGCTATAACCCACATTTGTTCAACTTTGCAAACAGTCAGTGGTCTCGCAAGGTTTGTATTACTTGCCTCAGATGTCCTGCGTGCTCTTCTTCGTTCTTTGAGTACACCAGGATGTCATCAATGAAAACATTTATGAAATCATCCAGGAACTCCTTGAAGACACGATTCATTAAGTCCATGAAGGCGGTCGGGGCATTTGTTACTCCGAATGGCATTACAAGGAACTCATAGTGACCGTATCGTATGCAAAAGGCCATGTTCCCAATATATTCCTTCCTCACCTTCAGCAGATGATAATCGGAGGGTAGGTCTATCTTAAAGAAAATGTAAGCCCCTTTCACCTAGTTGAAAGGATCATTAATCCATGAAAATGGGTGCTTGTTCTTGATTATGACTTTGTTTATCTCTTTGTAGTCGATGGAGAGTCACATGGTTCCATCTTTCTTTTTTACAGAATGTACTGTGGATCCCCAAGGTCATAGGCTTGGTCTGATGAAGCCCTTATCCAGTAAGTCTTATAGCTGAGTTCTCAACTCCTATAGTTCTATCGGAAGCATTCGGTAAGGGCATTTTGATATGTATACGGTTCCTGGAATAACATCGATAACGAATTCTATCTCTCGATCAACAGGGGTTCTAGGAAAGTCCTTCGAAAAGACATCTAGAAAGTCATGTACAACTGGTATGCTGATCAGGCTCATACCTTTTGTCTCTCTGGTCACGAAGCACAAATAGCCTCGGTAACCACTCTGACGTAGCCGACGAGCTTGAGTGCTTGATATTAGAAGTGAGGGTCAGAGGACACGTTTCCCTTCGAAACAGAACTTCAGTTCATTATGGGTATGGGAAAAATACCTTTTAGAAGCGTAGTCTATCATGGCCTGGTTTGCGGTAAGCCATTCTATCCCAAAGATGTCATCAAAGTGTTTTGTGCGGATGGGTATAAGATTGGCTCAAAGGCTAATGCCGTTGAACTATATCTTGCAGTATTGGTATACTGTCATGCATATTGTACCCTTTCCCATTGACTGGGATACCAATAGACTATACCCCAAGTGTTCTGGTGATTTATCTAACTTTTTGGTGAAGTCTTGAGACGCAAAGTTCTACGTGGATCCTAAGTAAAACATTACATAGCAGTACGAGACCAGGCAAGAATTTTACTTGCCACAATGTCTTTGACATTCTTGGGATCTCCTAGTATTCGTGCGAACATCCTTTATTGCCTCTAATTTACATTTCTGGCTACATCTACAGGTGCTCGTCCATTCCCTTGGTTCCCCGGTTCTAAAAATCTATTTTTCCTTATCCTTTTAATCGTAACTTGATTTGTAAAAATAATTGGATGCTAGGATCATGGGTGATGTTGAAGAGGCTAAACTTTCTTTGAAAATATAGATTTGTCTAAGGAGAATAGTTTTGGAAAGGGGAACAACAATGGAGGCAAAGGGAGAAACGAAAGAGAGATAGCAATGGGAAAGAGATACAAAGATTTTTTGAGAGTCTTGGGTTTTGTGCTCAATAATGGTGGATGACTCTATTTATAAGCAACCAAGAGATGAAAAAGAAAGGTCATGATTAGTGAGGCATAATGTGGAATAAAGGGTGTAACTCCTTTTTAATATGATGGAGAAGTTAATGGAGAAATAAAGGATGTAACGCCTTTATATTGAAGTTAATGAGGAATAATAGGGATATCAAAGGTTTAAAACATGTGAAAAATGGGAAATGACTTACAATATTCTGGAATGAGTTTGTGGAGAAGGTTTATGGGCACTCCCAAGACTAGCTAACGCCACATAGGAATCACCAAATTTTGCTAACACCGGCCTTTCGAGTGTCTTTGGTCGCAAGTTTCTTATCTCTTTCTTAGAATAAATTGTTATCTCTCTTAATTGTATTCTATTTATTTAGAACTCAATTGACTAATATATTTTATGAATCTTAAAATTAAACTCTAGTTAACTTTACTTCCTTATTTTATTTATTTATATATATATATTCTTTTCTTGGGTCCCACAATTCTCCCCACCTTGGAATGTTTTGTCCTCCAAACTTCTTTTGCATTATAGATGTAAGAGTAAGGAATTCGTTTTATACCTACTCAAAAGGATAAGGGTATTGGCATCGCATGTCATCCTCTTTTTCTTAAGTTACTTTGTTGCCTGCGTGATTTTCCAACTTGATTTTAACTAGTAGGATGACCTTGTTGCGAAGCCATTTCTCTTGGCAATCAAGAATCACCACAAGTGTCCCTGAATATCCCGCCTACTCAGTGGACAGGGCTAAGGAGTATTCGTCGAGCCACTTAATAATTCTCAGTGGCAGAGCTAACTCAATAACTCGTGGCTTATCCATAATATACATATATAATAACATGACGTATACCCATGAACGCTTGTGCGGTATACCCATCATATGGCACCCGCTATGTAATATCTATGCTATCATGATACACATATTGCATCCTTTAATCATTCATCCAAACATTTATTTAAGTTCTTGTTTATATGTTCATTAGATTATTTCAGAAAACTTCCATAACTTTTATAAGTTAGTTTCCCTTTCCGTATCAATTAACTCATCTTTCACATTTTTACTCAACACATTTCATAGAGTAACTCATATTATCATAGTTATCATGTTTTACTATATGCTCAATGATCATTTCATAAAATATGTATCATTTCATAAGAACTTTCATAAGTTTTGCAACATCGTATATCAATTAACTCGCCTTTTTCATTTGTCCAACACGATCATATTTTTCATGTTCTAGTCTATGTTCAAGATTTTTTCCTAAAATAGTGAGTTCAAGTTCTAAAACAGGTTCATAGATCGTTTCATAAAACATGAGTTCACAATGGTAGTTTTTTTCACAAGTAAAATCACCATTACTTTCGTAAAAATGTATAGCATAAATCACCGTGACTTTAACCATTCACATACTTATAATACCAAACTAGTGATAAAAAATTCCACATCGAATAAGCTCAACTTAAGCGACATCTTTCGGTTCACTCCGGATATTCGGTTCCCACACAACCTAGCATATGAACGTCATCGGAACATAACTTCGCAACTCAAAGTAACTCATGCATGTTTATGGCGATGTGCATGTGAGGTCATTTTCTTCTCAAATACCTCGTATTTAATCACTCTTGCTACTCTCATAGTTCCCAGGATCCCTAACTTAGGTTTAGGTACTTAGATTTGCATAAAGCCTTCTTGAATAATATTTTTTAGCATTTCCAGATTTTGTCCCACCTATTTGTAATTCATTGTAAAATACTAAACCATCCCTAAACATTCTGGGAACATTACAGAGGAGAAACTAGTATGATATTTACATTTTTTATGAAGGTTCCGAGAGGCAGATCTCAACAGAAAGGGCTCTCAAGATTCATAGGGCACAGTCTGTCCAAAAATGATACTGTTTGGAAGAATCCCATTTTCTCAAAATCCGCCTCCTGAAAATGAGGTTTATAAATTTTGGATAAAACTAGACCCATATACCTTTCTTTCCATATATGGCTCATCTCTAGGGAATTGTTATGAAATTTAATAAATTTTTCCAAAGTGGACTGTTTTTCTGTCTTCCAAACGCAGAATGTTCAAAAATGGCATAGGGGTTCTAAAAAACATTTTTGGCTGTAACAAAAAAACACACATGTTCCTAACATGATAAAGTAGCACTTTTAGAAACAAATTTTTATTTAGGGTCTGTTTGTGTTCCACGAGAATTCTAAGATTGGACTTTATGGTCACTGTTTGTCATTTTTTTCAAAAGGTCTCTTACTTCCATCCTTTTTCTATCCTCTTAGCCATGCATGCACTATTTCGAGCCATCTTAAAATTACTTTATATATCATGTTAACCATCTTCTATTTATTTTTCCATAGGTCTCAACTCTTTGCTTCAACATCTTCTTAAATCAAGAAAGTTCATTTTTTCTTAGATTCAAGGTTCTCCTTGTGTGTTCTTTCATGGTCTTATCTTCTTTTATTTTTAAAAGAGATGAAAGGTATGAGATGATTTTAGAACTTTTAGAAGAGAGTTTTAAGAACTCTTACTTAATGATTCTTGATTGTGGGTTGAAAGATCAATGTTGTTCTTTCTTGTTTGCAAATAAATCTTTTTGTTGGGAGAATACCCCTTTTTATAGGCAAAAATACAAAGTGAAATGACATATTTGCCCTCATCTTAATCATTCCACTCGCCACCCATCCCATCATGTAAGACATGCATGGAGTCCTATTGGCATTTGCTTGAGGGGATGAAAAACTTGTATAACTGGAAAATCCATTCTCATAATTAATCCCATGTGCAGGCCATTTTCTTTTTCCTTTTCTTTCTTTCTCCTTTTATTTTTTCATATAAAAAAATAAAATTAAATGTCACATCACTTTTCCACTTTTCCCATGGGATTATACATACATGTAGATATATATATATAGATAGATTGCTTGCAATAAAATTTATGCATGAATTTTCTTCTAAAGTCACATCAATTCATTTCCTCCTTTCTCTTTTTTTTTTCTTTTTCTTTTATTCCAAAATTATGTCACATCACCCCTCTCCTACGGGAGAGTTTTGGTCCAACCACTTATATATATATTTATAATTATGGAAGACTAAAATAATTTTGGGCTCAAATTTGACTTTGGGTGATTTTTTTTTTTATTTGGGTTTGTTTTTTGCTCGTGGGCTCAAACTAATAATATTGGGGCTTATAATTAAGGCATTTGGCCTAATTATATTTTTATGTTGGGTTCTCATAATATTTGGCCCAAAGTTCTAATAAATTTCTATTTTGGGTCATCCTTACTTTTGGCCATTATTTGAGCATTTTCATGTGTTATTATTTTTGGACCTCTAATTGGTTCTTTGACCCATGGATTAACTGGGCCATCATAGTTGGGCTTAAATTTTATTTCCTGCGCAATTTCTTATTTATGTCATTAGGCTTTGGGTGATCTCAAGTTTTTCTTGAGCCCATTCCATTTTATTTCACCTTTTGAGTCCGTTGGAAGACTTCTCAACTTAACTTCTAATTTTTTGTTATAAGTTTTTTAGATACTTTCATATTATTCCTTCCTTAGTTCTATCTCCTTTTATGTTTTAAATATTTCTCCCATTGATTTTAGGGTTTGATAGTCCCTGTCAAAGGCTAGAGCTTTCGTTTAACATTTAAGTGTTCAATAAATGTATTCGAAAAAGTGAGGAGTCACATTATTCCTCACTTAAAGAAATTTCGTCCCAAAATTTTAATCCCCTGGTGTACAGAAAGTGTGGACGCTTCTTCTGCGCATCCCCCTCCACCTCCCATGAACCTTCTTTCTCTTGGTGGTTCCACCACACACCTTGATCTAAGAATCAACTAAAAGGTTACGATATTCACGATTAACTAAATAAACAAATCTAGAACAATATAATCCTCGATAGAGGCACTAATAAGCCGAGAGGAAGCTCTCATTCAACATACTTATATCCGAGAATACCATCAACCATCTAGCTCAGCTCTCACTTTTCATCCATATCGTGATTACGATAGTTAATCATATTGGGCGTTGTGTTTTTACATGCATGGTCGTAGGTCTTGTTGCTCGGATTTAGTTTCAATTGACTTAGAACTTGAACAGACCTGTAGGACCAATCGAGTTCTCTCCCATTGTCGTAAACTTTATCATTTGAGTTATATCAAAGACATGGATCCTCAAGAGCCACATGCTAGGCAATTGAGAGAATATTTTACACCTTCTGCATACACGTCCCCGACTTGCATTAGGCGGCCAGATGTGACAGCCGCTCATTATGAAATTAAGTCCAACACTATACAAATGCTCCCATCCTATTATGGACTTAATAATGAGGACTCTTACCGTCATTTAGATAAATTCCTTAAAGTGTGTTCTACTGTTAAAACCCAACACTTCACAGATGACGCCCTAAAGTTGCTGCTCTTTCCTTTTTCCCTCAAGGATAAAGCCAAATATTAGCTAAATTCTTTGACGTGAATTGCAATTACAACTTGGGCTCAATTGTAACAGCAATTCCTTAAAAAGCACTTTCCCATTGGAAAAACCAACCAAGTATGGCGAGCCATCACTAGTTTTTCACAAATTGATGGTGAGAAATTTCATGAAACTTGGAAAAGGCTTAAGGACCTCATCAGGAAGTGTCCCCATCATGTTGTGCCCAAATGGCAACTTGTGCAGTGTTTTTATGACGGTTTTTCATCTCAACACTGACACATGATAGATGCCTCGTGTGGGGAGACTTTCATGATGAAGAGTGAAGATGAGGCATGCGCACTCTTTGAAAACTTGAGTGAAAATTCTCAGCACCATGCCTCCGCTTCTCGAGGTGAGAGGAGCGTCTTACCTAATGCCCCCAAGCAAGGTGGCTTGTATGAGATTGGTCATTCCACTGACCTTTCTCTTAAATTTGATGCCTTGACAAGGAAAATTGATAGTCTGCTCTCTGTAGGGCAATTCTCTTAGCCTCATCATTCTCAGCCTCCTGTTTATAAGGAGGTATGTTCTTTGTGCACGAGCCCAGCTCACTCAGTGAGTGAGTGTCATTTAGCGTCTCAGTTCCTTGATTTTGTTCAGGAACAAGTTAATGCGGCTCAAGATTTCTCCAGACCGGTGAACAATCCTTTTTCCAATATTTATAACCCGGGGTGGAGAAATCACCCTAATTTTTCTTGGAGACCATAAGTTACAGGCACTTCCTTTGCTCCTGCCCCTCAGTCGTCTTGTCCAGACATGAGCAATCCTAATGCTGCCCGACCTATGGCACCGCAGCCTCACCAACAACCTCCTCCGCCTCCACAAAATTTTGCATTTGAGGAGAAGGTGTTGCAAGCCCTTCAAGGGCTTGAGGCGAACACCTAGTTGCTACATTCCCAATCTCAGTCCATCTCCAAGCTAGAAATCCAAGTGGGACAACTACCTAATGCTATAAACTGAAGAGAGGACGGGAAATTGCCTAGTCAACCGATTAACAATCCTAGAGGACAGTTTGAGATTGATAGTTCGCAAGCTAGTGATGCATATCATGAGCAAGCGAAAATGGTTATTACCCTTAGGAATGGGTAGGAGGTAGAGACTAGACCCAAGGGGGACGCTAGGAAAAAGGGGAAGTATGTCGATAGCCCCGAGAGTTCTGAGGTTGACAGAGTATCTATTTCAAAGGAGGACACCCCTCTTGATTCGTCCATTACACTCCCAGTTTTGAGGTCATCTTCTTATGAGCCAGAGGCTCCTTATCCATCGTGGCTATCTTCACCTTCGCCTTTTGGCAAGAAGGGAGTGATAATGGAGGACCTGCTGAAATTTTCAAGCAAGTTAAAATCAACCTCTCTCTTCTAGACGCTATAAGATAGGTTCCCTCATATGTGAAATTTCTTAAGGACCTATGTACTCAAAAGTGAAAGTCTAGAACACATGCATCACAAAAAATCATTCTTACTTAGCAGATCAGTTCTATTTTGCTTCACGACCTCCTAAGCTTAAGGATCCTGGTACTCCTACTATCTCATGTGTCATAGGAGACCATTTCATTGATCGAGCTTTGCTAGATTTGGGAGCGAGTGTCAATGTGTTGCCTTACTCAGTATATGAAAAATTTGGGTTAGGCGAACTAAAACCCACGACGGTCACCTTGCAACTTGTAGACCGATCTATTAAGATACCACGTGGGGTAATAGAGGATGTCTTGGTGAAGGTCGACAAATTTTTGTTTCCGGTCGACTTCATAGTTCTAGACACTGAGCCAGTACATAATCTTAGGAAACAGAGTCCAGTTATTCTTGGTCGACAATTTTTAGCTACGGCTAATGCATGTATTAATTGTCAGTTAGGAGTAATGAATGTCTCGTTTGGAAATATGAAATTGCGGCTCAATGTGTTTAGTTCCTCGCAACAGCCTCAAAAGAGTGAAGATTGCTTTGCAATTAACTCCAGTGCACATTTGATAGATGAGGCACAATCCCAAATTCTCATGGATGCACTTTTTGATAAAGTGGAATGTGAGCCACCACCCACTCCCTCGAGTGTTTTGTCACTTGTTACTTTTCATTCACCTTCGAGGCTTGAGTGGAACTCACCACTGCTTGCCGATCTGCGTACATGATTAGACGCAAATGAGATTTTTTCGGTAAGAGGTGAGGGTTGATCAATGGTTTTGTCTAACTGAAGACGCTAAACTTAGCTCTCTTTGGGAGGAAACTCAAATTTTTTATAGTTTACTGGTAGTTTAGTTTTTTTATTTTTTTTATTTTGTGTTTTTGTTGCTGTATTTGGTTTGTCTACTCTTCTATTATCACAGGTATCATGGCATAGAAGTTGGGGGGTGTATTCCCCATCACGACTCGCACCGTCTGTTCCCCCGAGGTGTTCTCTTCCTTATTCTATTTTCCATTTTTTTTCTATTTTTTTTATACCATCGGGACACTGTCATTTTAAGTTGGGGGTATCACAAGCTAAATCACAAATTTAAAAAAAATAAAAAATCCAGGTAAAATCGTTGAGTTTAAATAGTATATGTTAACTCTTTTACATATTGTGATAGCATAATTCGTTATACTTACTTTTTGTTTCTTAATTTTTTATGTGATCTTTTCTCGGATATTCCTACACTAGACACTTGGCTACATGTTTACATTCTTTATCAAAAAGTGAGGATAGTTTAAAATTTTTGATGAACACTAGTGGAGACTGTAACCCTTGTTCGAGTTTTGATCTATTCTTTTTCTTTAGAGTTTCAGTCTATACTCTTTCTCTTCTTTTTGAAAGCTTACATAATTTGTTGTATAGTCTCATTAGTTCTTTATCTTGGTTGAATGTCATAAAATATATTATTTGTGCTATACTGCTACCATCCTGAATTTATGAACACCTGAGAAACT
>JAUTBS010238419.1:0-11407 GCA_032361285.1 Aequorea victoria
GGGCTGATTTGGGCAATTAATTATTTGTTTTATTTTATTAAATTAATAATTTGAATAATTATGTGGGGCCCTTTTTGTAATTTTGACCAAAATTGGACTTTTTGTGTAATTAGTTTATGGGAGGGGCTAAATGGTAATTAATTTAACTTTTAATTTAAAATCTAATTCATTAATTTAATTATTGGGCCCATGGACTTAATTTCTCATGTTGGACCTTAATTCAAAATCACGCGTTTGGTTCGTGATCTAGGCGACCGAACTTGGAGTTTCAAACTTGAACTATCTTGATCGAATTTCTAAGCCTAGGTTACCGTTTGTTTGATAATTCCAAGTGTTGAACCTTTAAAATTTACTATTCGGGTTTGTATGATTCCATCTCTAGGGTTTAACACTTCTCAATTTGAATTAGGGTATAATTACGCCTAGGTTAAAGTGTCGGCGAAAAACTGGGTCTTTACAAGCTATCAATTTGAGGAGCATCAAGCAGTCTGACAATGTTGATTTCACCATGGAGGCCGAATATGTTGTCGCTTCAGAGGTAGTAAAAGAGGTAGTATGGCTCAGGAACTTCCTTGGTGATATGGAAGTGGTTCCCTCAGTTCAGTCGACTATTATACGTTATTGTGATAATAACGAAGCGGTTGCTAATTCCAAAGAACTCAAGTCCCATAAATGGGCTAAACACATTGATCATAAGTATCACCTGATTCGAGAAATCGTTTAGAGAGGTCATGTACTTGTGATCAAGATTGTATCAACAGATAACCTGGCAGATCCTTTTACGAAAAGCTTACCAGTTAAGACTTTCAATAGTCACGTAGATGAATTAGGTTTGAAATGTATAGCCATATATCTTAATAAAAAGTGAAAGATTGTTGGAATTTTATATAAAATCAGTTTCACGAATTCTCTATTTTTTTTAGTAATATTTGGATTCTCTCAGTCCATTTATATCTTTTTTTATAGAAAATATTTTTTTTAATTATTTATAATTAATATGTGGAATGTCGATAATTATACAGAGTAGTGATTCTGGTAAGTAGAGTTTGACTTAGTTACAGAAGATCAGAATTTCAGTTCTTATATAATTAAATTAGTTCACAGCCTAGATAGGATTGACAACCTATCGATATAGTTGCGACCATAATTTCAGTACTTTATCTTAATCACATGATTTTTTTTCCAATAATTCAAGAGAGATTATGTTCCGTACACTAGGAATGTATTTAACAGGATCAAATGTGAAATTAAAATCTATATACTGACATGATTGAACTTACACAATTTCACGATTTGCTCGAGGGCTCATAGATTATTAATCCCGAGAAATATTGAATACTGACATGTTTTATTATTTATTACTTTAAATTACTTACGGGCGAGATTCAATATCATTGTTTCAATAGATCCTGTAGTTTGGGTAATAAATATTAGAATGTGATTAGTGTCATATTTCAGAGAAATTTTTTTCCAAAATAATTTTAGATTGTAATACCCCCTTGATAAATTCATAAGTTTTATCACTACAAGTAAACATAATTGGTGGATTATTAATTTAATCTGGTAGTATATCAAATAAGTTAAATTTGGTAATCACAGATTGTAGATGTTGGTGAAATTAAATTGTCAGTAATTAAATTTTACTAAGCGGGTATTGGTAAACTTAACATGGATAATTATATTATGAACTATATAACTTGGAAAATAGAGACTATTCTCATTATGATCCGAGATAATTAAATTGGAGTGCAGTTGTAATTATTTAGTAAAATTAATTACCATTAAAAGAATTAGAAACATATCACGGGGTACTGATATGTAATTTCTTAATTCTTTTCGTAACCAATTTAATTATTATCTTTGGGTCCCTAGTGTAGTCTATAATTGTAGACCAGGTCCCTCTCCTCCCTTTGAAACAATCTATAAATATGTGGTTTAGGCTCATATTTTCAGAATTAGGTATTTCAGTGTTAGGGTTTCCAGAACTCGAACGACGACTAGGGTTTTAGTCAGAAAAGAGAAAGGAGAGGTGGTGGCTAGTTTTGATGACCACCCATTGGGTCTCTACTAATCTTGCAATCAGATCATACACCGAAAGATCCAAAGAGTTGTAGTACTGATTCAAACCTCCCGAAAATCAGAAGGTAAAATTTTTGAACTCTGGGTAATCGTTAATTAATCCGTAATAAGATCTAATATAAGATTCGTAGGTGATTTAATTTCACGAATCAAATAGAAAAATTATCTATATACCATGTTCATGAAACATAAATCAAGAAAGAAGATGATAGAAAGCATATAGGAGGAAGAGAGAACCTAAACCAAGAAAGGTCCTTAAAATTCTATTTTATGTCTTCATGAATATGTAAGAAGGTCCAAACCCTAGAGAAAACCCAAATCTAGATATGTTGGTGTTATATGAACATGTATAGAGATTCTATGATTTCTTCTTAGATTTAAGAACATGAGTTGATATCCTAAAATAATTTAGATCCAAAGAGGAAGATTCAAAGGCCACCTTGGAGATTTTTAGTTAAATCTAGAAAAATTAGTTGGTGTTGAACCACACACCAAAATTTAGGGTTATGATTCTAATTTCATATAAAATTTATTTCACACAAATTAAATGGTTATATTTTGAGTAGTTGTGATTCTCCCAAACAGGGACGAATTTAGACATTATTTTTGGTAAAATTGGTTAGACCTATTTATAGTGGGAGTTGGGAGTTGAGTTTTTCATTAAAAAAGTTTCATAACACATTAATATAGCTCTGAAGAATATTAAACAAAACTTAAATAGACTTTTAGTAATTTATTTTGAATTTATAATAGGGATTCTAGAATTTGAAAATCTAAAAATCTTGAATAAAAGGGTGTTTCAGTGGAGAACAAGTACCTAAACATAGAAACTTGAATTATTAAGACATCTAATGGATTTTAGAAACTCGGGTGAGCTATTTTATGATAACCAAAATCAAATGGTCATTTAGACCAATGAAGCATGAAGTTGGATCATGGGAATGCATAATGGAAAAAGGTTCTAAACCTAAGGAGTTACGTTACCTCTTAACAATTAAACATAAGACATTCTCATTCACGCATATAGATGAGAATTGATTTGATACTTATATTTGAGTGTATTACATAATTTAGGCATCCAAGACTTAGTTGTGGAAGGTGGTGCGATGCCTCAATGTTGAAGAGGTAGTTTTCGCGTTGGTCGACCATCAGGTGAGAGTGGCTAGCAATGTCATAATGATTTGTATACTGTGAATTTTTTTTTATCGGTTTTGAATAACTCTATGGATCTTGTGTTAACATCATATATTCTAAAATGAAGTACTCATTATGCTTATGGAAGAATTGTTTGAAAGTTATTTCTTTTTAAAAATAGAGATTGTGAGCATGTGTTGCTCGTGTAAATAAAAAAGTTATTTTCTCTTTAAAGATGGAAATTATAATCATGTGTTTCTTGTGAGTGTGAAAATATATTATTTTTAAAATATATTATGTTTTCAGAAGGTGCTATGTTATTTCGGGTAACCATCCGGAGTTGTTTGTCTAAAAGTGGGAGTTATTTTACACCGAAGGGAGCATAGCCCAAAAGTGGGCGTTTTCTAGAACCTATCACTAGTGATAAAAAATGACTCTCATCTCCTCCATCCTAATGTAGTAAGTCGTGAATGAGGTTACGGTATGATTGAAACTCTCGATCGTGAAGTAGACGACAACTTGGCCACTGAAGGACGTAATATAAGTGTGTGCTTGTGAGCAAGTATGATATGCTATTAAAGCATTTATAAGTTGGGCTAAAGAGCTGTGAGTTGATGAGAACTACTTTTAAAAACTATATTAGGCCATAGAGACGTATGTCGAAAGGTCTGAAAGTTGTTTATTAAACTTTAAATATTGGGCTATAAAGCCGTATGTTGAAATTAAAACCCTCAACATGATGCGCATGTGCAACTTTTTCTGGATAATTTTTTTTTATGAAATATCTATTGCGGAGTTCCTTGGAAATATGAACCTTTAGATTTTAAAGCTTATTATTTATGTTGAAAGTATTATTAAAAAATGCTTAGGAATGTTTTGAGATGAAAGCTTCTATGGTAAGGAAAGATGTTTTGAAATCCATTTTGAGAACGGTGTTTGAGAAAATTTATGAAATCTTTATTCTTGGTTTTCTTGTGTTGAGTTGGTATACTTTTCATTATGATACTAAGTCCACTTTCCTATAACATTTTTGATTGGAGATCTTGTTTCGAGGTACATGGTCGGTCCACCATGTTACAGTATGAGGTCAGAAGAGCAACTTTATTATGTGTTCTGATTATGAGACATGAATGAGATTTTCATGAAGAGTTTGTAATCTTAATGAGCAATGGATCTCTTATATATTGTTGGGATTGTGTATCCCGTGAGTTGTTGTAAGATTAGTTTCTGTTGATGTAAGGTTTATTCAAGTAGTATGTTGAAGGACGAGAGTGAGTATGAATGTGAGCTTTTAATGGATATAGATTTCAGTAAATGTGAGTGTGATGAGTTTTGTCGCACCACTCCAAGCAAGTAAAGTATCTTCAGGAGAGTGGGTGTGACACTGAATGTCATGGCGCAAGCTAATACACTGCTTGGTGTCATGGCCGGGGTATTGATGGTAGGCAGAGTGTTTGGTGGAATCATAGCTATCTGGAAGGGGTCCACAAGGCAGCACGGGATTGAGAATTTTGAGGTAGCCCTTGCCGACCAAGAGGGCTCGAATTTGTGTGAGGGAAATGTAAAGGGGTGCGATGACTCACCTTGGCCAGTTTTGGTTGTATATGTTTGAAGCGGATGGGTTTGTAAAGAAAAAAGGTTTGGCTGTGGGAAAAAAGTTGACAGGTGTGAGGGCATTGATATTTGGGTTGTGGCTCTTGGTGGCAGGAGTGTTAGTAACAGGACGGGTGTAGCTCTTTTTAGGTAGGCTTGATTGGTTTCGCTGGTTTGGCTCTCCCTTATCGAGCAATCCTTGGCACATCACATCTTCAATCAGCACCCCCGTAGTAAACAGTTGCTTGGAGGTGAAGATGGGAAAATTGATCATGTATTTGAAGTATGTTGGATGAAGGTTCTTCACGACCATCCTCACTTGGTCTTCTTCAGAAGGTTGATTGGTCATCTTGGAGGCTTTTGTCCTCCATTTGGTCAGGAATTTTGAGAAGCTTTCTTTCGGCTCTTGTCGGGTCACCTCGAGGTCCCTCATATTCACATTGAGTTGTTGGTTATAGGAGTACTGTGCAATAAAAACATTCGCAATGTCATCCCACTTTTTGGTCTTGTCTGGTTCAGGGGTGATAAACCATCTTAAGGCTGCCCCCGTCAGAGTATGCTAGAATAATTGAGCCAGTAGGTCATCCATTATACCCACAGGGTGTAGAGTTCTTATATACATCCATAGGTGCAGCTTAGGATCCCCTGCTCCGTCAAAATTTTTCATCTCAAGTATCTTGAATTTCTCGGGTAGGTGGGCATTCGGGAAGGAGAAATTCCCATCCATATCCACCACATAGTTGTCTAGCCCTTGGGTACTTCTCAACAGATTCTTTATCCTCTCTAGTTTGAACTGAAGCTTTCCAGCCTCATGATCAAACTCGCCATTCCAGGCCTCTACTTCGACCGCGTCCTCCACAACAATGAGGTCATCAAGGTTGCCTCCTGGGACATGGGATTTTACATGGGGGCTGCAGGTGCAGGTGGTGGTGGTGCATGTTGGGCCGATTGGTTTACCTAAACTATTTGAGCTTCCCAGATTATATGGGCTATCTGATGAGCCTAGGCCTGCATGCCCTAAGTTACAACCCTGATACCCTCTTGAAAGGTGTGAATGATGCCAATGATATCTTCATTACTCGGTGCTGCCATTAATTTTTTTGAACTTAGTGGACTAAAAGGACTGTTGGAATCTCGGATCAAATGACCTGAAGTGCCACGAGACCAATCAGAAAAAGAGTGAGCTGCGAGACATCCTTCTCTTTTAGCTATAGTGACTGGTATAGAAAGAAAATAGGGTCGATCCCTGATATTTTACAACATGGAAGCAAAATATTCTTACTTTACAAAAGGAAAGAAAAATCATACATGATGCCCTAAACATACATCATGCAATACATACAAACAGAATACTGCCCCATTCAAAATAGTGCCCTTTTTTTTTACTGACGTTCTCAACTCTAAAATTGCTAAAACTGACTAATCGTCCACAATAGAACCCTTTCCTTTCTTGTTCATTCATTCCATACATACAAATCACATATATACCCTAAAGGGTAGTACATGTAATCATTTAAGCCCTTTGAAAAGTGACCCTGTCTCAAAGGAAGGTTACACGTCCTAGTTTGGAAAGTTCTAGAGTTTTTATATGCCAATGATTTGTGTAGTCTTAGAGTGATACCTTTTGGAAAAAGCTAAGGTTATACCTCTCGTCGTAAATGACTATCAAACGGTATATAAGCTTTTTTGATATACCTAGATGATGAGTATGTAGCCGGTAGGCCTGCTCACTTCTTTAACATTGCCTCGTAGTAGCAAGCTACCCCGAGTACCAGGTAATGCTAAACGGGGGTTTCTAAAGGGACATGCAAATGCAGATGCAAAGAAAAAAACAATTAAATCAGAAAATTATTTTAAAAACCCAATATCATCTTTAATTTCAAGTTAAGCTCACAGCGTCCCCAACAGAGTCGTCAGCTGTAGGTATGAATTTCTTGATATTTTTTTAGAAAAATATATTTTTAGTAAAACGAGACCCAAGATGTAATACCCTATGTTCTTAAACCGAATTACAAGTTTACATGTCATGTTATTAAGATGAGAGACCTGAAAATAATCTTCTAAGAAAGGCCTCACGTCTAGATGATCGTAAAGAATTTGAAGAAAGTATAAGTGAATGGGTTTAGAAAGTAGAGTACGGTCCAAATGAGTTAGTAAGTTTGGCTCAAGTAAAAATCAAAGTTCATGGATTTAATTCCAAAAATATGAAATGTTGAATTGTACTCAGATATGCACCTAGCTCAAAATTCTCACACGGCCTTAAACTAAAATTTCAAGAGAGCATATGTTAGACCCAAAATAAGAATTCTAGAGATTTGAAAAAGGGTTTGGATCGAGAAGAAACGTCCAAAATGTTAAACTAGCTCAATAACCTACTTTTGACCCAATATCCAAATAAGGCCCAAAACATAAAAATTAAATGAGTCAAAGATGAAATATTCGTGTGGGCTTAAGCTAAGGTCCAAAATATCATGAGAACTTAGAAAATGGGCCAAAGAAACAAAGTTAAGCCCAAAGTTATGAGATGCCCAAAAATAAATGAGATTAGCTCAAGTTTAAACTCAAACTTATTAATTTAACCCAAAATGATATAAAATTCAATAAGGTCGAAGCATGGAATTTAAGATGGGCTTAATAGGAAGCTTTCAATGTGATTAAATTAGGGCCTAATGATGGTATGAGATTTGTAAAGGTTGGGCCCAAGATGTAAAAACTAATCCTAGAAATGTGGCCCAAATGAAAGGGAAATTCGGCCACCCCTAGGAGAGGGATGTGATGTGACTTGTGGTCTTTTGAGATTTAAAAAGAAAAAAGAAAAAAAGACATGGAAGACATGAAATAAAAGAAATAAAGGAAAAGCAAAAAGGTTCCATAAATCAAGGATGCTTGTCTCCAAAATAAAACAAACATAGTCTTAGTCTTAGAGAAACAATTTAATGGAAACCAAACATGGCATAACCATATTTGGAGCCCAAGTTTTGGTTAGAATAAAACCAAACTAAGTCAATAACTAAAAGTTGGAATCCAATTAAATGAGAAATAAAAATATAAATTAAAGCCAATATATTTTTCTATATAAAGGGGGAAGTCTCCCACGCACCCTATTGAAATTCAGTGGAGAGAGAGAGAAAAAGAGAGGGGGAAAGAGAGAGAAAGAGGAAGGAAGGAAGGAAGAACCTCCCTCTATTGAAGACTTTCAAGGTTAGCAACTTATGAACCTAACTTCATAACCTCTTCTACTAGCTTGAGAATCATCTACACACCATGTTCATGAAACTTAAATCAAGAAAGAAGAGGATGGAAATCACTTAGGATGATAAAAGTACCTAAACCATGAAAAGTTTCTAAAATCCTGTTTTATGTTTTCAAAAACTAAGAATATGTAAGAATGCTCAAACATTATAGGAATAACAATCTAAATTTTCTGGAGTTATATAGATATGTATGCAGCATGTATGAGTTTTCCTTGAATTTAAGTACAATATTTGATACCCTAAAATAATTATTGAAAATTTTGGTTCAAGGAGGCAGATTCAGAGGCCACTTTAGGGATTTTTAATTAAATATAGAAACATCATATAGGGTTCAGCAACCCAAAACAATTTAGGGTTATGAGTCTTATTATATATAAAATTTAGTTCACACAAATTGAATAGAAAAAAATTAAGTAGTTGGTATTCTTCTAAACATAGACAAATTTGAACACTGTTTGTGGTAAAATCGGTTAGACCTATTTATAGTGGGATTTTGAAGATAGGTTCTTCATGAAAAAGGTTTATAACATCTTAATATAACTCTGAAAAATAGTAGACATAAATGGTAGAGACTTTTAGTAATTTATTCCAAATTTATAAGAGGAATTCCAAAATCGAGAAATTCAAAAACTTTGAGTAAAATGGTGTATCAAGTAGAAACAAGTATCTAGGCCTAAATACTTAATTTCTTAGAATCTCTAATAGATATTAAAACTCATGAGAGTGGTTTTATGATAACCACAGTAAAGTAGTCCTTTAAACCAATGAGGCAAAAAGTTGGATCATATAAATCTATGAAGGAAAAAGGTTTTAAACCTAAGGAGTTGGATCATCTTAGGTTCATCTAAACAACATGATTCATTCTCATACATATCTGAGAAATGATTTGATACTTATGCTTGGGCATGTTATATAATTTAGGCAACCATGGGTTAGCTCCGGAATGTAGTGCTCTGCCTCAGGATTGAAGATATAGTCTTCGCTTTGGTCGATAATTAGGTGATATTGGCTAGCAATATCATAATGTCTTGTGTACTGTGAAAATACTTTACTATGTTTTGAATAAACTCTATGGATCATATGTTGTTGACGTGTTTTCTAAAATGATTTACTTTATATGCTTATAAAAGAGTTTCTGAAAGTTGTTCTCTTGTAAAGATGATAACTTTGAACATGTGTTGCTTGTGAGTACATAAAAAACTATTTTTACTATATCACAAACGTAATATCTTGGCTAAAGGTGCCAAGTTATTACGGGTAATCATCCTGAATTGTTGTGGGTTAATCCTAAGTTATTGTAGAGTTGTTATGGGCTATGCCCAAGTTATTTTCTAAAAGGATTATGCGAGCTATACTCGAGTTCCTAGCACCTACCACTGGTGATAAAGAGTGGCATTCATCTCCACCACACCATAGATGTGAGTTGTGAATGAAGTTGTGGTACCGTCGAAACTCTAGGTCGTGAGGTAAATGACTACTTGACCACGAAATGACGTATTATCTGTGTTTTTTTGTGAGAAAGTATGATATGCTTTCAAGGCATAAAAATGGCTTAGGAGCCGTATCTTGTGCAAGATAGCTTGTAAAGCTTTAAATTAGGTCATAGAGTTGTATGTTGAAAGTTCAAAAAGTTGTTTATAAGACTTTAAAAATTTGGCTAGAGAGCCGTATGATGAAAATAAAACCCTTAGCATGAGATGCATATGCAAGTATTCTCGATAAAGAATTTTATTGAATTACTATTGTGGAGTTTTCTTGAAGGCATAAACTTCTAGCTTTTAAAACTTATTATCTATACTATTAGAAGTTATGTTTCAAAAACCACTCATGATGTTTTGAGATGAAAACCTCTATAGCAGGGAAAGATGTTTTGAACTCCGTATTTGAAAACCTTGTTGAGAAAAGTTATAATTTTTTATACTTGGTGGATGGAGGTAGAGGTTCAGGGAGGCTCAGAAGCTTGGGAATCGATCCAAAATAAGGAGGGGAGGCCTCTTATTTATATAGTGAGGGAACCTATAGGGTTTCCCTCATTTTAGGGTTTAGAAAAGAGGGTGGGGCAGCAGATTCATGATCTGCAGATGCTCCTTCCAAGAAGGAAATGAGATCAAATCACAAAGATCACGCAATCAAGAATAGAATTAGCGGTTGCAAGAGAAATAATAACGGCCACATGCATATTGTAGCAGTTGTCACTATTGGTACATAATAGTGACAGTTGGAGCAAAAATACCTGCACTCGTTATTCTTTATCTGTTTAAACTAGCGGTCGATACTCTAAGTGACACGGCCGCATATTTAAACCTCCCTTTCCTTTTAGTCTTGGGTTTTGAGTGTTTTTTTAAGGAAAGGCTAGACTCAAAAGAGATTTTAGGTTGTCTTGAAGGAAAGGTCTAGGCTCAAAGAGCGTTTGGGGTGTCCCGAGCTTTCCCGTTCATCACTGAAGGATTACACGACCTGTCAGGCCCCGCCCCGAGCACCGGGAATGGGACCTGAGAAAAGGTTAACATGCATCCATATTCATCTCATTATTATGACATAAGGCTATACGGTTTCATTCATTCTGCTTATAACTTCATAGAAAGGCACATTGTTACTTATAACACATAATCGAAAGTCAACAAAAGGGCTTGAGTACATCAACATAATTACAATTGCATGCCAAGGAAGAACAAAAAAGGATTACAATCCCAAACCCTAGCTTCCCAACAACTTCTCCCTTAGTCTTATGATCATAGTGGACCGAAGCACACCTAGCTTCGTCTCCAAAAACCTGCCAAAAGTCAATCTGTGTGGGGGTGAGCTAAACATCCACTTGCTCACCAAACACTAACAATACTATTATAAATTGCACAATGGAAAAAAAAATAGATCATCACTTTGAAAATAAGATAATATTTTGCAAAAATAGCGTTTAACACAAAAAATCTCAAATTCTTTGTGACATCCCGTAAATTATTTAAATAAATATTAATGCAAAAATTAATTAATGGCGAAATTGAGAATGTTAGTTGCATTTATTCTGGGCCAATTTGTGAAGCTTATCAAATGTTAGGGACTCAAGGCAATTTTCCTGAAATGGGGTGGTGAGGTGGCTGTCCTTTGCCTGAGAAGGCACCACTTGGGTAGTGACAAATCACCTCTTTTCAGAGATTCGGTAGAGGCTCCAGGCCTTGCCCCCCTTGCCAGACGTGTCCCTTGATGCCTTTTGTCTGAGATGCTCTCATAGTGCAACCCACTTTCTCTCTCTAGCATTTCCTGAAACTCCTTCTTCTTCCCCAACCCTCCATTAGGGTTTGTCCATCTCCTTTGTGAGGGACTTCGAGAGTAGTGAGTGTGTGTGTGTG
>JAUTBS010238530.1:0-18691 GCA_032361285.1 Aequorea victoria
CGTGGATAAGTCACGGGTGATGTGTTGGCTCTACCACTGAGCATTGTTAAGTGGTCCTACAAATAATCCTTAGCCCTGTCCAATTAAGAGTAGGCGAGATATTCGGGAACTCAGTACTGCAACAACTCCTGGTTGGGAGGTTAATACAACCCAAGACTCCATGAGAAAATATAACTAATAAATGGCTGGATATGTTACCACTACTAAGTGGATGTGTGAAATAAAAAGACATATTTATCACTACTAAGTGAATAAACGAAAATGAAATTGAAAATCCTCTGTTGAGAGGTGGTTATTGAAAATCCTCCACTAATGGATATGAAATTCCTCTACTGGGAGGTGAACGATGATAAAATGAAAGATTCTCTTTAAAAAAATAATGAACAGTAAAGTGATGAACAACTCTTTTCAAAGAGAGAACGGTTTTTGAAAAACTTTATTAGATATACTTTTCTCTACTAAGTGAAATGACAAAATGAAGAGAAAGTAAAACGAAATATCGAAATGGGTAAAGTCTTGGAAAACACTTTTATGAGGTGATTTGTGGAAATATGAACCTTGAAATCTTTTATGACAAAAACTATGCTTTGTGAAATGTTATCATGTTTTAAAGTGACGAACTGTGAAATGTTATCATGTTTTAAAGTGACGAACTGTTTTCTTCCATTGTGCAATTTATAATACCGTTGCTAGTGATGGGTGAGCACGTGGATTATAGCTCACCCCCACACAGATCTTTGTAACAGGTACAGGCGAATGATGTGTGCGGTCAGGTCCATTGCAAGAATAGGTTTAGGTTATGGTCCATGGAGATATACTCCACCGGATAGTTTATTTTGAGTTGTAACCGATGTATGTGTTAGAGGCCGATGAACCCTTGTGTGATGTAAGTTGTGTTATGTAAATAAAAAAAAATAAAAAATTCCGTATATGTTAACATAATTTGGGTTAAAGATCAAATGTAAAATGGTTTAGTCTTGTTCCCTCGCATCCCGTGCCCGGTGCCTCAGGACGGGGTGTGACACTATGCGTGCGTTAGTCAAAATTGGGGTGTCTATAGTTGTCTCTCTTTGACAGAACTCTCATTACGACATGTGTGGTGAGCGAATGTCAAAACTCCATAGTTAGTCTCTTTTCACTAAGCCGTTCTTAGGTTGGGAAACAAAAAACAAAAATCAAAACATGTAAAGACATTGTTGTACTTGAGTTACATCAAGCTACCTACGTACCTTATTTGAAATAATCAGAACAACGTAGTTTATGGGGATAATGCTAACGATGCAAAGAAAACAATGGTTAAAACCTAGTGGTTACCCCACAAAGCTATGTAAGATAACATCTTAAGGTTGCGGGCACCGAAAACAACAGCTAACAAATTTAAGGTTATGAAGGACCACCTTTTATTCAGTTAAGACCGTGTAGGACCACCTGTTATCCTTTTAAGGTCATGAATGGAAAAATTTAGAATTTTTAAGGTCCCAATTGGATCGGTTTATCATTTTAATGTCATTAATGGACTGATTTGGTCAATTTAAGGTCCCGATCGAACCAATTTATCCTTTTAAGGTCATGAGTGAACCAATTTAGCGCTTTTAAGGTCTCAAACAGAGCGTTTATTCTTTTAAGGTAATGAATGGACTGATTTACTCATGTTTAGGTCATAAAAAAAACCCAAGATACTCAATTTTACATCGTGAGACGGACTAAAGTACTCAGTTTTAGGTTATGAGATGAACCGAAGTACTCAGATTTAGGTAGTGAGATGGACCCAAGTGCTCAATTTTATGCCGTGAGATGGACCAAAGTATTCATTTTTAGGACATGAGACGGAGCAAAGTGTTCAGTATTAGATCGTGAGACGGACCAAAGTACTCAATTTTAGATCGTGAGACATACCAAAAATTCTTTGGTCCCAGTTATAGGGACATGTTTTTTCAATGCGCATGTTAAAAGCCGAGAATGCAACTTTTGAAGTTTGGTGATGATTTAAGCATTTCTTTTATCGTAGATGGACTTCAAATTTTAGAATTTTGTATTTTTGAAACTTATAAATCATGAAATGGGTGACGAACATGTGGCTCGCGCTAGGTGATGCTTGGCCTACCTAGCGTGGGGTAGGAGGGAAGTGGCGCGCAATACTTCTTGACTTGTCTAACATGGTGCCACTAAGATGGAAGTGGCATGGACACATTAAGGATTGGTCTAACATGGCACGCCACTTGGAGGGAAGTGGCACGGGCAAGGTGTAGGTGGCGCGCTCCCAAAATGAGGTGGCGCGCGCTAGGTCTCTGGTGGAAGCCGAAGGGTCACCTGGTTTGGTTAAGGTCACGACGGTCGTTCACTGTTCATTTCAGACTCTCGACTTTCTCTCTCACCGCACTTATAACTCTCTCTTTTCTCTCCTCTCTCTCTAACCTTTTACTACTTCCAATGGCAAACAACAAGTAAGGCAATAGTGGAGCAAGGCATGAGGAAGACGATGCGGGTCACGGGACAGACCCGACTATGATAGTCCTGGTGGCGACAACTCTGACTGGGGATGATGTGGACCCTACTCAGCCTGTCGAGAGCACCTCCATCGATGACACATTCTTCAAAAACTTGAGCACTTTTATAGGGCTCAATGAGTCTCATTCCAACCCTTCACATCATCTCGAGATGTTCGAGACCCCATCCTACGCTATGGACAATCTTCTTGCCATCAACAAGATGCACCTAGCTATGGAGGAGGGCATGCCATCCGAGTACCACACTATCGAGGAGCTGGTAATTGACAGTCCTATGATCCCAGACCCCTTCCACGGGGTTCTGGCCACTAACATGCTAAGGAATTTCGACTCAACCCAGTACGATCCTCCGGCTCATGCGTTGGAGCCTCTTAGGATCACCCACTATTTCTATGACGACAGCACCGTGGAGTCGACGCTGCTGCTCTGTTCCCTGGACATGCACTTCTTGGCGACGAACCGCTGGGTATGTCTTCTTTCTTTTCTATTTCTTTTATGTTGAATTTAAACTAAAACATCCCAAAAATCTTAAAAAAGATTTATGAACTTAGATGTATGCATAGGGTAGGACCGAAGCATTTGGATGGATGATATTTCAGAATATAACACCGAACAACTTGAACTCTTAAAAATAAAATAGACCAAAACTTAAAGACTTTACATGTTTAGGAATGAATGATACACATGTTATAGTTTATTTATCTTTAGGTATATATGTTTTAGTTTTTCGGCATTGGGTTGCGTGTCCATGCTTCCTGAGGTGGAAATTTTATTTTTTTCCTAGAAAAACATTTTCACATTTTTCTAGGGAATTTTTTAATATGTTTTCTTTATGAATTCATACTTGGGTGGCGTATCAACGGACCTCGAGTTAAGTAGGTTTTTGATCATCCTGACTAACTTAGGTTGTATTGCACCCTTCTTGATAGAGAATTAATACTTTTTTTCCTTAGATAAATATTTTCACGTTTTTCTAGGGGAATCTTTTATTTGGTTTTGATTAATTCAAACTTGGGTCATATATCAACGCTTCCCAAATTAGGTAGGCATTTGATCATCCTGAACAACTTAGGTTGTTTTACAAGCATCCCGAGAGGAAATTAATACTTTTTGTCCCTAGATAAATGTTTTCACGTTTTTCTAGAAGAAATTTTTATTTGATTTTGATTAATTCAAACTTGGGTCGCGTATCAATACTTTCCGAGTTGGGTAGACTTTCGATCGTCCTGACCAATTTAGGTTGTGTCACACGCTTTCCAAGAGGGAGTTAATGCTTTTTGTCCCTAGGTAAATATTTTCACATTTTTTTAGGAATTTTTTTTTTGGTTTTGATTAATCCAAACTTGGGTTGCGTATCAACACTTCCTGAGTTGGGTAGGCTTTCGATCATTACGACCAACTTAGGTTGGGTTATACGCTTCTCGAGAGAGAATTAATATCTTTTGGCCCTAGATAAACATTTTTATATTTTTCTAGGGAAATTTTATTTGATTTTAATTAATTCAAACTTAGGTCGCGTATCGACGCTTCTCGAGTTGGGTAGGCTTTCTATCGTCCCAACCAACTTAGGTTGTGTTGTAGGTTTTTCGAGAAAAAATTAATACTTTTTGTCCCAAGATAAATGTTTTCACCTTTTTTAGGAAAAATTTTTATTTGGTTTTGATTAATTCAAACTTGGGTTGCGTATCGACGCTTCCCGAGTAGGGTAGGCTTTCGATCGTCCTGACCAACTTAAATTGTGTTGCAGGCTTTCCGAGAGGAAATTAATATTTTTTATCCCTAGATAAACATTTTTACATTTTTCTAAGATATTTTTTATTTGGTTTTGATTAATTCAAACTTGGGTCGCGTACCAATGTTTTCCAAGTTGGGTAGGCTTTCTATCGTCCCAACCAACTTAGATTGTGTTGCACTCTTCACGAGAGGGAATTAATGTTTTTTGACCCTAGATGAATATTTTTACATTTTTCTTGTGTAATTTTTTATTTGGTTTTGATTAATTCAAACTTGGGTCGCGTATCGATACTTTTCGATTTGGGTAGACTTTTGATCGTTCCGACTAACTTAAGTTGTGTTGTACGCTTTCCGAGAGGGAATTAATATTTTTTGTCCATAGATAAATATTTTTACGTTTTTCTAGAGAAATGTTATTATTTGGTTCACTAAGTGAGCACTTTCACATTTTTCTAGGTTTATTTTTTCTATTTTTCCCCAAATTAGGTTGTGCTTCACACTACACAAGGTGGTGAATTTTCAATTTTTGGTCGCTAGATAAATGTTTTCACAATTTTCTAGGTTTATTGACTTTTTGTTGATGGTTGAACTTAGGTCACGTCTCAACGCTTCATAATAGGGAATTTTTTATTTTTTTATCTCTAGAAAAGCGTTTTCATGTTTTCTAGGTTCATTGCAATTTTTTATTTTTGCCCAAATTAGATTGCGCTTCACGCTATCTAAAATGGGAGATATTCAATTTTTAGTCACTAAGCAAACGCTTGCACGCTTTCTTAAGTTTATTGATTTTTTATTTTTTTCCACATTAGTTTGCGCTTTCACGCAACCTAAGTGGTGGATTTTCAATTTTCAGATACTAAGTAAGCATTTTCACAATTTTTTAAATTTATTACATTTTTTTATTTTTGCCCAAATTAGGTTGCACTTCACGCTACGTAAAATGGTGGGTTTTCAAATTTTAGTCACTAAGCAAACGTTTGCACGCTTTCTTAGGTTTATTGACTTTTCTATTTTTACCCAAATCAGATTGCACTTCACGCTACCTAAAATGGTAGATTTTAAATTTTTAGTCACTAAGCAAATATTTTCACGTTTTATTTGGTTTATTGACTTTCTATTTTTGCCTACATTAGGTTGCACTTTCATGATGCCCAAAGTGGTGGGTTTTCAATTTTCGGTCACTAAGTAAGCATTTTTACATTTTTCTAGATTTATTTTATTTTTTTATTTTTTTCCAAATTAGGTTGCGCATCACCCTACCTAAAATGGTAGATTTTTAATTTTTAGTCAGTAAGCAAATGTTTGCACGCTTTCTTAGGTTTATTGACTTTTTGTTCTTTGTGGAACTTAGGTTGCGTCTCAACGCTTTCTAAGAGAGAATTTTCTATTTTTCTGGTTACTAGAAAAATACTTTTATATTTTTCTAGGTTTATTATATTTTTCTATTTTTGCCCAAATTAGTTTGCTGTTCACGCTACATAAAATGGAGAATTTTTAATTCTTAGTCACTAAGAAAACGTTTGCACGCTTTCTTAGGTTTACTAACTTTTTATTTTTCCCCACATTAGGTTGTTGTTTCACGCTATCCAAAGTGGTGCGTTTTTAATTTTCGATCACTAAGTAAGAGTTTTCACGTTTTCTTAAATTTATTGACTTTTTTTTGCCCAAATTAGGTTGCGATTCACGCTACTTAAAATGATGAATTTTTAATTTTTAGTCACTATGCAAACGTTTGCACGTTTTCTTTAGTTTATTGACTTTTCTATTTTTTCCCAAATTAGGTTGCGCTTCACGCTACCTAAAGTACTGGGTTTTTAATTTTTAATCAGTAAGCAACCGTTTGCACGATTTCTTAGGTTAATTGACTTTTTTATTTTTTTCCATATTAGGTTGCACTTGACACTACCTAAAATGGTGGGTTTTCAACTTCTAGTCGCTCAACAAATGTTTGCACGCTTTCTTAAGTTTATTGACTTTCTACTTTTTCCCACATTAGGTTGTGCTTTCATGCTACCCAAGGTGGTGGGTTTTTAATTTTTAGTCACTAAGTAAACGTTTTCACGCTTTCTTAGGTTTATTGATTTTTCTCTTGTTATGCTATTTTTCTCTTATTTTCTTTTTTTTTTTGTTTATTTTATCTAACGATATTTTGTTGTTTTGTTCTTTCTTACAGGCTAGCAAGTATCTACGGGGCTTCTGTATCCTTGAGTGGTACGAGGTCCCTCCCCTGTAGAGTTGAGCTTTTGTGGATGCTTTTGGGTGTGGTCGATTCATCTCCCTCTTCACGGGAACTCATAATGATCGAGTACTCCTGACGGTGCTGGTGGAGTGGTGGTGGGATACCACCAACACCTTCCACTTCCCATCCTTTGAGGCAACCCTGACTCCTCTAGATTTTACCATGATTATGGAGATCAGGGTAGGGGAGATCCTATCGCACTCGACCCCACCATAGGATCATACTCGGGGCTCTCATCCACTTCTTCAGTAGGGTCCCACCTCAATCGGATCGTGGGCGCATCCGGTACTCCTGACTTATAGATAACTATATAGGGTTGGACTGCACCGAGCCCTGCCATTTCGAGTGGGTTCCTTAGGCATTCTTGCTCTATCTTTTTGATGCTATTCTGTTTACGAACAGGAAAAACTCCGCTCAAGTATATTACCTAGGAGCCCTCCATGACCTTTGTCGGGTGTCATCCTTTGGCTCAGGAATAGTAGCACCGGCATCATTATACACGAGCCTATGGTCCTTGACCCGGGCCAAGCAGCTGTCCATGATGGAATACTAGAGGATTTAGGAGGTACACTCTTGACCGTTCTCTTTGTCTTTTAGGTCATTCGCACTTTATTCTTTTATTGACCTGGCCTGACATTTATTTTGTTTGTTGTTTCTTTTTTTTTTTCATTTTTTTTCTTGTTTTTAATAGCTATGGGCATACGAGTTCTTGGGGCTGCCGTCCGTAGCGACTACCCATCCTGACCCCTAGTTATCCCACGGGCAGTGAGGTGGGGTCAGAGCTCGAGGGGAAAGAAGGAGGATGGGAAGGACCTGAACCGGTACCGCCTATATCTAGACCACATTTCTCCCACACAAGTATTTTATCTTTTAATTTAACGCACCTCTTGTTTCTTATATTATCTTTACTTTTCTTATATGTGTAACCTGTGTTTGGTTCACTTTTCAGGTAAACTGGCGGGTGTGGGAGGGTATGAAGGATATGGTTGTTACCGATCTGATGAGGAGTCATCAGGGTTCTTAGATGAGGATCCTCTTGGAGGGCCCGTTTTGCCGGGAGTGGTTCTTCGATGAGCGGGTAGTTCGACATTCGCTAAGACTGGACCACTTCTGGGTCCCTCAGCCACATCCACCGAACATGTGGTCGATGAACACCATGTCATTGGAGGACGTGATGGAGGCGATGTACGACTTTGAGGCTGGGGATTTCCTAGTCTAGAAGGAGTATGCCACCTTCGCTCGTGCATCCCTAATGCCTATGATGGGTGTTCACCTTGTAGAGGTGCAGGCCGAACAACCATCATCATCTCATGTTCCTCCTGCATCTGGTGGTCGTCCTGCTTCTGCTATGGGTGGTGGTGCTGCGACTACTCGTGCTGCCTCTACTACTGCTGGCGATCACGCTGCCCTTGTCGCTGCTACTCACGCCTATGCCATTCCAGTTCGGGATCTAGGGGCTCCTTTCCTTTTACTGCTGCCTCAGGCGGTGGATACCTATGAGGATGGATGTTAGCATCGTATCCCCCTCCCTCCCCACGAGCCATCAGAGTTGCACTTCGATGCTGGGGTTGATGTGGTACTTCCTGCATTCCCTTTTATTTTATCCTTTCTCTTTTATTTTGTTTAATTTTAACTAATTTGTCTAAAACTTTTCTGTTCTTTCTTTTCCTGTCTCAGGTTCCTCTCCCTTTTGCAAGGGAATACGTTGACACCATCAGTGCGCTGATGATACTAGTGAGGCGACAGACGCAGATGCCGCGGGAGGCCCACATTGACCCCATTCCTTGACCTACTCAGATTCCTCCTCGTCCGATGACGTATTATTTTATTTATTTATATTTTATTTTGCATGCACTTCTTATTTAGTTACTTACATTATGTTATTATTCTGATGCTGTTGTTTCTCTCTTTTTTATCCTTTTTTACAGCCTCTTTTCAGTAGTCGTGGCCTTTCCATTCATGGGATGCCCTCGTCTGCTGCCATCCCATCATTCGTTAGCCCATCTGCAGCTACTTCTAGGGGCCTTCCCAACGGGCTGGGGTTCGAGCGCGTTAGGCTGATAGCGACGACGACTATGACTCACGGAATGCCACTACTCCTACTACCTCTATTCCGGCTCCCTCGCGTTGTACCCGACATCGATAAAGATGATATTTTTGATTTTATTTGTATACATTATATACATTTTTCTTTATATACATTTTATTTGGATGGGACTTCGTGCTCGATTGGATGTTTATTCAACACATTTGCTTAGCCCTTTTTCTATTTTCTTATCTTTGTATGGATGTTTGGTTATTTATATACATGGATGGTTCATTTATTTATGCACATGGATGGTTATATACAAGGATTTCTATATACATGAGTTATTATATACATGGATTTCTATGTACAGGATATGTACATGATTATGTATATAAATGTTATGTACAAGGATGTTTATAGGATTATGTACATGGATGTTATGTACATGAATATTTACTGGATTATGTACATGGTTTTCCATTTTTTGGAATTTTGTTGCATTTTTATTTTTTACGAATATACATGCATGAATGATAGTAGATAGTAAGGCATAGACCGAAATAGCTATGTCACTACCCGTAGACTCCGAGCACCACTGGTGATAACTCTGATTTGAAGCAAGGAAGGAGAACAAACTGCTTCATTTTGAATCAAAGGTGGCGTGCACCACATGGGGATAACATGGCACGCGCTAGGGGGAGGTGGCGCGTGCTAGGATGTTTTTTTTCATAAAGTGGCGCACACCATGTGTAGGTCTCCCAGATCTCCTATATAAAGGGGTTCCCAACCTCCTTTTAGAAGCCAACTCTTATTCTATAAAATGAATTCTTCCACTCAAAATTCTTTTTCCTCTTGGACTGATGAGTTCACCAAGATCGAGCAAACAAACTTCATGAATTTTGGTTTGAATGCTCTATTCCATTTGAGGGCCGTGAGGATGGACTAAAATTTTCTGAAGGTATCTACTCAGTTGTGGGATCTGATGGCCAACACTTTTAGACTCAAAGACGAAGAGTTTTTACTCACTATTGAAGAATTTGAGGCTATCTTGCATTTTCTCTCTCTAGAGGAGATTTTGATTCCTTCATCTCTTGCGAGTGCAAAGAAGCTCTTGAGGGATTTATGCAGGTTGAGTGGTAGTGAGGCTTCCCTCATTTTGCATGGAGGGATTCTCGACATATTCCGTCTGGTGAACTGCTTTCGTATTTCTAGCCCTATCTCAGACTTTTCTCTACAGTCTTGCCGTTGCTACGTCCTGTGTATATCTTCTGCCACATTTCCTTATTTCTCTGGAAAATGACAATGTCAGCACTACCTTGGTATATGTAGCTTCTCAGATAAAGGAGGGAATTAACTTTGTGCCACTGATCTTGGCCCAGACCATGATTGGTTTGCACGTCGTTCATTTCGGCATCTCTTTTGCTTTTGTGGGTCATTCCTTGCTCCTTCAGGTATCTCTCGAAAACTCTTCTTTTATATATTTCTCTCAATTTTTCCGCTCAGCTCTTATTTTTTTTTGTATTTCTTTTAATTTTTTGCCACTAAACTCTATTTTTCCTCATATTTCCCTCAATTTTTCCACTCAACACTTAATTTTTTTTTGTATTTCTCTCAAATTTGGTTGATGGAGAATGTGAATGTTCTAGAGCACCTGCTGGCTGGAGTCTATTCTCTGAGAGCCTTTCTGCAGAGGAGGGTTTGCTGCCCTCATACCACCACAACTGAGTGGTAAGTTTTCTTTGACGTCTTAACAAGCGAAGACATCTACTGGAGTTGTCCCTAGTGGTCTACTCCTATAGAGACAGTTTTGACCATGGAGCATCTCGGCATTTTACTTGTAGGCCTGAAGCTGACTACTTTCTATTTTCCTTCTCGTATTCTGTGTCAGCTAGGTCATGCTCAAATGTGCCCTCCAACGGCAATTTATATGACCACTTCTTCTTATTATGCCCTTTTTCTAGAGCATTATCGATAGTTTTGGTCATCCCAGGAGATGATTGATTCGGGGATCTCTGAGTGATGTCTTTCTGATGAGCACTCCATATAGCTGGGAAGGGGGATATAGAGTGGAAAAAAGACGATGATGTGAGAAAGAAAGACTTAATCTGGTTGTTCCTGCTGTACTTTCATTATTATGTTGTTTTCTTTCTCTCCTTTTCATAGAAAAAGACTTAGGATTTTTACTTTCCCTTTTCATGTATAAACTTTTATTCATTAAAGCTAAGTAATGAAAAATTCTCTTTTTTATGATCTTTGATCTTTTCACTTTGTTCATTTGATATTCATTTTTTCGATACAATGAAAACTAATCAAAGGATTTTAAAAATATTTTTACATTGAAATCATAATCAGATGGAGGGCTTAAAAGATGAAACACTTAGGTATGTTATATTTTCCCTCTTTCTTGTTTTTAGGAGAGATTTGTTTATGTACATGTTTGGGCTGAATTTCAAACTGAGGTTGCCTACGTATCCCAAAGAAAAGGAATCAGGCCACAACGTAGTTTCGATCTGGTTCCAACTCGAGTTTTAACACTAATTTTTTATGCTTTTATTTTTCCAAAGCTACCCTTTCAAGTTTTTAACTTTGTGGGTTGCTCTAACTTTTACCTGGGTAGTCATTTCATTGGTTTGCAACCCAACGAGCCTCTCTTCTCTTCGTATATTTTTTTAAGGATAGTACTTTTTGAGTTGGTTCAAATTGATTGGGGTATTGAAAGTGTTTACGTCCAGATCCATAATAATAATGGTTCCTCCCGTCATAATAGTTTTGATTATATATGTCCCGGTCCAATTTGGTTTAAATTTCCTTCTTGGATCAAAGATAGGGGCTCGAATTTCTTTGAGCACTAGGTCCATTTTCTTGAGATTCCAAGTCTTGACGAGTTTGTTAAATGCTCAGGCTAACCTTTTTTGATAGCCTTGAACATGAAAGAGCGCACTTAGTCTCTGTTCGTTGAACAAAAGCAAGTCCTTGGAATGATCCCTCTGCCATTCTGCTTTTGGTACACTACATTCTGTTATTACTCGGAGAGAATGAATCTCTAGTTCAACGGGTAGAACATCTTCTATTCCGTATACTAGAGAGTATGAGGTGACTCCTGTTGAGACTCAGATTGATGTTCTGTATCCCCAAAGGGCAAATGGAAACTTTTCTGGCCAATCTTTACTGGCTTCTATTGTCATTTGCAGGATTCTCTTGATGTTCTTATTGGTCACATCAACTGCTCTCTTGGTCTACGGTCTGTACGGGGGTGACTTGTGTGGTGATTTTGTATTTTTCTAGAAAATCTAGTACTTTTTCTTAGAAGTGAGATCCATTATCTAATACTAGCTCATGAGAAACACCGTATCGGAATATGATACTATGCTTGATGAACTTGGTCACGTGAAAAGCTTTGAGGATTGAAAAGGAAGCAACCTCAACTCATTTGGTAAAATAGTCGATGGCTACTAAGATGAATTCATGCCCATTTGAAGCTCTCAGCGTGACTTTGCCAATAATGTCAATTTCCCAGACTGAAAATGGCTAAGGGGAATTCATACTGTATAATTATGATGATCGAAGATGCACTAGATTTGCATGGATTTGGCATTTGCGGCATCGCTTGACAAACTTAATGCAATTCGTTTCCATTATCATCCAGAAATAGCCTTACCGCAAGATCTTTTTGGCCAACATCATCCCGTTTATGTGTAGCCTGCAGACTCCTTCGTGTACTTCTTTCATGATTTCTTGACCTTCATCGTCGGTTACACAAAATTTGTCTACCCCTAGATAAGCCCGTTTATACAGCTTTCCACCACAGATGATGAATTGAGTTGCTAATATTCTAAGGGCTCTCTTGTCCTTTTTACTTGCATCTTCTAGATATTTCCCTTCATTAATGAAACTCCAAATGTCGTAGAACCAGAACAAATCATCTCCTGCTTCTTACTCTAAGACTGCAACTTCGTATGCTCTCATGCTGCTCTGTTCAATCACTAAAGGTCTCATTTTGGCCTTTATGGGTATGTGAATCATGGAGGCAAGAGTGTCAAGGGCATCATCAAATTTATTCTGAAGTAAAGGTACATGGATGAAAACAACTTCCTCAAAACTAGAAATAAGTTGGTCCAGTTCCTGGTAATATGGTATTAGTTTTTCCTCAGTGAATTTCCATTTCATGCTGGCTTGGGAGACGATCAAGTTGAATGACCAATTACTTCTAACTTCTTTGCTCCTAATTCTCAGGCAGTTTTCATCCTGGCGATACACACTTCATATTCGGCTTGATTGTTGGTGACCTCAAAGTTTAGTTTATAAACCAACAGAACATGCAAATCATCTGGAGTGACTAGTAGTATTCTGATCCCATAACCGTATTGGTTAGAGGCACCATCAAAATAAAACATCCATAGCTCATTCTCAACTTTTATCACATCTTCATCGGGAAACTAAAAATTTGAGTCTTCTTGTCCATCAACTAGCTGATCGGCCAAGAATTCTGATATGGCTTGTATTTTTACCAATTTTTTGGTCTTGTAGTCTAATTCAAATTTGGATAATAAAAGTAACCATCGGGCCAATCTTTTTGTCAATGCAGACTTTTCAAATAGGTACTTGAACGGGTCCATCTTATAAATCAACACCACACGATATACTAGCATGTAGTGTCGTAACTTTTTCGATGAACACACCAAAGCCGAAAAAGTCTTTTCCAGTGGTGTGTATAGGGCTTCACAATTTGTTATTTTCTTGCTTAGGTAATACACAATATTTTCTTTGTCGTTGTCCCCTTCTTGCGCTAGCATGCATCCCATTGCGAACTCATTCACTGATAGGTACAAGATTAATGGTTTTCTTGGCTCTAGAGGGGAAGGCACCAAAGGTTTATGTAAGTACTTTTGGATAGATTCAAAGGCATTCTGCCAATGTTGGTCCCATTGAAATCTTGTATTCATTCTGAGCAAACAAAAAAGAGGTTCACAGGTTGTAGCCAGCTTTGAGATAAAGCGACTAATGAACTGAATTTTCCCAAGGAATTCTCTAATTTCTTTCTTCGTCTTTGGGGGAGACATTTCCAAAATAGCCTTGATTTTAGTTCAACAGTCACTTATGACACCTCACTTTCTATGACACAAACATTTACTACGAAAACTAAGAATAAAGGCGTTACAAATTGAGTAATGACATTCAAATCCTATGAACAAAGGGATGAATGCATGAAAAATAAAAATAGGATAAATCTAAAATGACGAAAGGAATAAAAAGAGTTCAAATAAGTTTGAACAATAAAGTTTTAAAAACGTTCAACTTGGAAAGTTCAACGAAAGGTGAAAAAGGCGCAGAAAGCCGAAACGGGCCAAAGTAAGAACCATGAACCCCTTAAGCCCAAAACTTTAAATACAAATTTGGGTAAAGAAAGAAGTTAAGATCAACCATAAGGGTTCCATAAAATCACAAATCAAAGAACTCAATTTGAGAGTTCAAAAGAAAAAAGAATTCATGGAAGGCCTAAATAAGACCCGAACTTTGAGGAGTCTAATAAGAAAGTTTAATTAGGGCCTTGGGCCAAACATTATGGGAGCCCAAAATAAATAAATATTTGAGCTCAATTAATTTATTAATGGCCCAATTAAATTAGTTTCAAGCCCAAGTTAAAGTTAAGCCCAAACTTAGAATTTGGCCCAAATAAAGTAAAATTTGGCCCAAAGTGAGTTTTCATTTAATGAATTAATAAAATAAATAAATAAAATAATAAAAAGGGGCCTCTAGAAGCCCTAGGGAAGGCCTGGCTGAATTTCCCATGGAGAGAGGATGTGATTTGACAATTTTGGTGAGAAAAAAAAAAAGAAAAAAAAAAAAAGGAAAAGATGGTTGCTTGGATGAATAGTTTTCCTATGCCAAAAAGTCTTCTAGGAATAGTTCCAACATATGGGAGAATTATGGGAGGAGGGAAGAAGTAATGTGACATAATTGGGATTAAAATAAAATAAAAAAAATGTCAAGTCAAGTACCATTAAATTAGGGAATTTGTTTCCCATTAAACCAAACAAGGTCTTAAGACGTAAGAAAAATAGATTATTGAACCCAAACAAGGTATTAGAAGACTTGGAGCCCAAGTTCTAATTGGATTTGAATTGAATTGAAAGAACAAGAGTTAGAACCTAAGGAATTTTGATGGGAAAATGAATAACAATGTTTAGTCTTTTGGATCACAATCCAAACATGATATTTTGGGCTAGAGTTCAACAGGAAAGTTCAAGATCATGGACTCATAAATAAGATCAATGAGCCCAAATTAAATTTTAGAATCCAATTGACTGATTGAAAACTCAATCAAGAGTTGAATCCTTAGAAATCACAAAAAGGTCTAAATTTTTATCAAAGACCAAAAGGTGGCCCATATAATTATCTAAATTATGAAAATAAACAAAATAACAAATAAATAGATGCCAAATAAGTCCCTTGGCCGGCAGCCCCTTGGTGGGAATATTGATGTGACTAATTAATTAAGAAAATAAAAAATAAGAAAGAAGGATGATGTGACACTTTGCTTGAATTAGAAGCAACTTGGAATTAACACTCCAACTCATTCTCTACACTAATTAAGTAATTGTGGGAGGTATTTATACACATAAATATATCTCATGGAGATAAGAATACAGAAAATAAATGAAATTAGGAAGAAAACCAGTCAGAGAATAAATAGTGAATAAAGCAGACTTTTGGGAGAATTGTACAAGAAATCTCTTCAACTATCATTTTAATTTCTTTCTTCCAAATATTGCCCTAACCTCACATGTCATCTTGTACCATGTTGGAATACTTAGTGGTTAAAGGAGTCATCAACTTGAAGGACCATTGATGGACTAATTTCATGGAATTAAAGTAATTAGGAAATCTTGGAAATTCATCCTATAAATAGGACCACTTTCCACCACTTCCCAAACCTTTTTCCCAACTCCCCACTCTCTCTCTAAGACCCCCCATTCGTCCAAGACCAGAAGGAGCAAGAGGAGAAAAATAAAAAAAAGTAGTACAAGAAGAAGAAGAAGAAGAAGAAGAAAGAAGAAGAAAGAAGAAGAAGAAGGAAAAGGGGGAAAGCATAAAAGCTAAGTCCATTATTCTAGACCAAGAAACAAAAAGTAAGGATCTTCTTGAATCTTTCATATCTTTTCTAATATCATCTTCTTACATACATACCTCTCTAAGATAAAATATGGTGGATGAAAATGATTAAAGATGAAGATAGGCCATGGAAACCAAGAAAGTGTGTTAAAATCTTGTTCTATGGAAGTTTTAAAAGGATCACAGATGAAGAATAAAACTATAAAAAATGATTAAGAACATTATAATGGATGTATTATAATTTTGAGACATATTTGGACATGCCTTGGATGGGTTGATATGGGAATGATTGTTGGAAGTTTGAGTTTGCGAAGAAAGAGTCAAAATAGAATGGTTTTTAGGCCAAACCCTGATTTTTCGTAGGAACCAAATGAAGTCGAAATAAAAATTGGTTTATAAAAGATTCTATTTGGGATATCTTGAGCATGTGGGATTTTTGGTTAAGGCCCAAAATATATTTTTGAACCCATTTTATAATTTAGAAACTTCTATGACAGAGAGGCAGAAACCAGAGCCTATTTGAACCTCTATATCTCTCTCTACAAAACTTCTCTTGAGATGATCCACCTATTCAGAGAAATATCTATGAGTCTAGTTTCACACCCTTTTTACAGAAGTGGATTTCATTAAGTACATGTCAAGTTATGTTGATTATACCAAACAGGTCCTTAATTCGACAGATTCTGTTGTGGTATTTTTTGGACATAATTTCATGTACAACCAGTGTTGGTCTCTTTATGAACAATGTGCATAACATATAAATCTAGCTCTCTATAAAGTTTCATAATTTTTGAGTGAGGTTTGATAGTTTTAAGATATTTTATTCCGCGGTGGCAGATTTTGTGAAAACAGAGGAGGATGAGTTAAGAAGCCTTGAACTTAACATAAGTACTTAAGCCTAAGTGAGGGACATTATGGGCTATAAGAATACTAAGAATGATCAAAAAGAATATAAATAAAAATTAAAATACCTCACTTGCATACCCACACGATGCATTCATGACTCGCTTTAGTTCGAGAAGTAAGTTCCGATTCGGTTTATGTGTTAGGAACCGGAATTTCAGAGTGAATCGGAGGGCGTGGCTCGCAGAGGAGCACTCGTTTCCGAGATGGGTGTTCTTATCATTAACTTGGTCTTATAGATGTGTGAATGGTTAAATTTCCGTATGCTTTGATGAATGATGATTTAACTTGTGAATGGAACTTATACTTGTGAACTTGTGTTTTGAAGAATAGAAGTAAATATTTTATGGGATTAAACGGTGATCTTACCTACGAAAGGAATTGACTTGTGAAACTATATGTGAAACATAATGAGAATTAGATATTTTAAAGAACGAACAGTGATGTTACTTGCGAAAGAAACGATGTTGGTAAACTTATGTTTTATAAAATGATCCATGAACATGTTTTGGAACTTGGACTGAATGTTATGATAAAAAGATGAACATAGTAGAACATGGGAAACTAGGATGATATGGGTTACATTGAAAGATGGGTAAATTTATGTAAGGGAAACTTATGAATGTGAAACTTATAAATGTAATAAAAGTGTTATGAGATGACATATGAACCTATACTGAGAAACTGAAACGAAAGCTAGATGACTAATTAATGGATACACTATGTGTATAGCCTTGATATTTTATGTGATGGGTATATCGTACAACCGATAGTGGGTATACGCCATATTATTATAATATATATATTGAGTATGTCGCACAACCGATAATGGGCATATCTCATGGGTATACCACACAACCAATCGTGAGTATATGCCATATTATTTTGTTAGCTCTATCACTGAGCATTGTAAAGTGGAACCGGGGAATGATCCTTAGCCCTGTCCACTGAGTAGGCGGGACATTCACGGAGGCAGTACTGCAACAACTCCTGGTTGGGAGGTGAATACAACATGAGGCTTCTATGAGATAATATGATCAATAATTGGATGATTATGTTACCACTACTACGTGGATGTGTGAAATGAAAAGATGTAATAATCACTTCTATGTGAATGAACGGAAATGATATGGAAAATCCTTCACTGAGAGGTGATGTTGTTATTATATGGGAAGTCCTCCACTGAGAGGTGTTGATATTATGTTTATGGAAATACCTCTACTCAGAGGTGAATGATGATAAAAGAAACGTTTGACTGTTGAAAGATAATGAATGAAAATGCAATGAATGGAATGATGACGAACAATTTTTTCTTTAAAAAAAAAAAAAGAAAGACTTCAGAATGGTTTGAATCTCGGGAAAACCCTCTTCTATGAGGTGATTTGTGAAAAGTTGACAACTTAGAATGCTTATGAAAAAAGTAAATGTTCTGTGAAATGCTATTCTGTTTTGGAAATGATAAACTATTTTCTTCCATTGTGCCATTTATAGTACTGTTGCTTGTGATTGGTGAGTACGTGAATTATAGCTCACCCACACAGAGATTGATATTTTTGGTAGGTTTTGAAGTCAAGGCAATGTTTGGTGCTGTCCACTATGGTCTTTGGCTTTAGGCAAGGTAGTAGGGTAGTTGTGTCTTGGAAACATCTTTTTGGTTTATCTCATTTTGAAATGTAATTAATGGTGTAAGGTTGTTAAGGCTGTGAGCCTCTCATTTAAGTTTTGGATGTTGTGATGGGCCCAGGAATGAAGTCCTGATGTTATGTTAAAAAAAATAAAAAAATTATGCTCAAGATGTTGTGTATGTTGGTAAGTGCGATGGGTGGAGTACCTATCCTCAGGTTCCGTGCCCGGTGGTCGGGGCGGGGCTTGACACATGAGTCAACCCAAACCAAGGCTTGAGAAAAAACCAAGGCCTTGCCATCATGAGTCGGCCCAATATCTATGCGAGTCGACCCACTGGCAACGAAACTTAGCTTCTAAGGTATGTGAGTCAACTCAACTCATAGGTGAGTTGACCCAAAGTTTCAGACCACAGATTTCAATGGTTGAAATCTCTGAAATCCAGGGTATTTTCTCTTTCTTTTCTTCAATCTTATTATTAAATCTTTATTTTCTCTTAAAACCGAATGATATACATATATATGAATAACCTTTTATATAACA
>JAUTBS010238531.1:0-11407 GCA_032361285.1 Aequorea victoria
ATGGTTTAGAGATTACAAAGGATAGGGTATTCTGAGAAGATGATTTCCTTTTTAAAGTGATTGCTAGCCTAAAATCAGGAACATATTCATTGATTCTCTCCCTAGGATCCTATCTCCTTAATATTAAAATATATCCTTAGGGGGAACCAACAGTCATCACAGCCATATTTGCACAGACTTCCTTTTTTTTCTTTGTTTTCCTATTCTTGTTTTATTCCTTCCCAATTAAATAACATAATTAACTTATTTCTATTATTTATTTTAAAGTTTCAGAATTTTTTATTACTTTATTAAATTATATTTTTAATTAGTTAGTTTATTTTAATTAATTAATTTATTATTTTATATAATTTGTTTTAAAAAAATTACCGAATTTTACACTTCACCTCGGCGTTGAGTGCAGGCTCAGTCGAGATGTCTTCCGGGTTAGGTTTTTCCCACCTCATCTTAATCCTAGGTGTGTTGGGTCCCACCACTTCATCTGGATAGAATTTCCATCCGATCCCAAAAATAAAAAAGAACTTCTCATTCCAGAACTTATTAGAAGAAGGACAACCCAAAATGAGGACTCAATTTTTCGACCGAGCTTGAAAGAAGTACCAGCCAAGTTATTTTTTCTTCAACTGGTAATAGTAGAGGAACTCCTCTATTGTAAGGTGGTGCTCACCACCCGAGACCTCCTCCCAGAGGATGATAGCCCGTAGAGGATCCTCCAGGCGTGAGGCATAAGTTGCCCAAGAGATAAACCCGAAAAATTGAGGAGCCCCTTAACAATCCTAGGGAATAAGAGCCTCAGCTCGGCAGTAAAGGCATGCTCGTACATGCCTAGCCTTCCATCAGGAGGGAAACATGCTTGCTCATCTCGACGAGTGAGGTAGAACTCTATGGACTCGGGAAGGAAGACAGAAGAGTAGAGACGCGCTATGTCGACTGGTCGACTAGTAGATGGAATGAGTTCAGCAGCGAACTCTTGGGTGCCCTCCTCAAAGAGAAGAGCAACAGAGCTTAAGGTTTCACTCCCATCGGCATGGGATGAACCTCGGACAACACGGGAAGGAGGATGGGAGACGATTTTCTTAGAGTTTGAAGGACTGGTATCGAAGGAGCAAACCTCTTGAGGAAACTCCATAGTTCCACTCCTAAAAAATGGAATCGCAAATTGGGTGGTGACGCAAACCTTCCGAATGACTAAATCAAAAGCAGGATGGTCGGGCACAAATGTGTCGACCAAAGAGGGGAGTTCAAACCTACGAGAATAAAACAAGACCCAATCGATAAAGAAGGAAAGGGACGGAGCAGAAAAAGAGGGGTATGAGAGAACCTCTAGTTCCGAGCTCGAGGAATCCAGAACGACTCTTCGATAGGATACTACCAATAGAAAAATAAAAGAGAGAACGGAGAAAGAAAGCTTACTAGGGACGTCGGAGGAAGCAGAGACTGATACAGAAGACGCCGGAGGACTTGAACGGAGATGAAGCCTGAGAGAGAGATCGCACGTGAAGAAAATATATATTTCTGAGCAAATATGTTAAAATGTAAAGAACAAAGAAAGTGCCTCCCATCGTCTATATATAGGCATAGCACGAACGACCCAGATTAAAACAAGCTTTTTGATCCAACGGTCCCGAGTTCGAGTGATACTGACCGTCCGATGTAGGGAGACTGACGGCCCAGATTAGCCCACGTGTCAATTAGATCCCAAAAGGCTACCATTTTTTGTAGATCTAAAAAGATCCACATTTAATAGGAAGTGAGGTTTGACATCCTGAGCCGTCACCTGGAGAAGAGGAAAAGCCTCCTCGTGCTTCATGTAACCGTCACATTGGGGAGCCAAAACGACGTCGCCATAACTGTACAACCACCATTTTAAACTGATTTATTCCCTTTGCCGAGCGAGTACAGCTCAGGAATAGGGGACATCTGATGAGTATGAAGAGATCGATCAGACAAAACCGACCAAAAGAAATATAATTAAAGATAAAATGTAGTCCGACCGAATGGGCAAGTATAAAAAAGACAAAGTCAACTAAAATAAAATTACAAAGCTTTGGCCGACCAAAGACATGTGCAGCAGCGACCATGGGTGGACCCAAACATGCTCGGTCAGGTTACATGCTCGGTTAGCCAGATTGACCGAGCAAGCACTAATAGAGACGAGCTCCAAAATTAACGCCGACGATCTCTCTTGAGATCACTCCAACTTAGCGACAAATTAGGTATCGGATCCCCAGATATCCTGAAGATATCGCTCGGACCTACACAAATTCCGCGATTCCTGCTCAGGCTCGACAAATCTCAGATTTACCTCTATCCTAGGGATCACATCCAATCCTGGTAAGTCAGGGATTGTCCCTTATCGCACTCCGGGATTTGCGCCTCTACATCCTTATAAGGAGCCATTGACTCCAAACTCCAGAGGTACGTCACTTTCTACATACTTTTACATTCAGTTTCTACATTTAGAGATTATATTCGACAATCTGTCCGCTGATTTAAGTATTAGAGAGTAATAGGCCGGTACCCCATCGGTGCCTATGTTTTAACATTTTATAGGATCTCAATCGACGAACAGGAGCTACTTGGTCACGCATTCGGAAGCACGACGATCACACAGAGAACAATCCAGATTCAGACACCAATAATTTTTTTACAACTAAACAGATCCTATATTCTTCATCTCTCTAACAAACCCAGTTTCAACACCATAATTCATTATTTGAGTAATATTTCTCTATAACCAAATAGATCATATATTTTTTTAGCTTTTTAACAAACTCAGTTCATATATCTTTTTTCATATCCACTTCACCACGAACTATTACCCCCTCTTTTATCAAACTTGATTTGTAATTCAAGAAGAAAGATAATTATATTATTTTATAATATATATTGACTATGGTTAACAAAATGTTAGTATATATGAAAATGTTAGTATATATGAAATTTGTGTAATTATATCAAATTCATGAAACTCATTATAATAGGTTCATATCTCAAGAGAGGTTATTGTAATTTATATATATATACATTTGTGTATGAATCCTAAACATTCACGTAAAAGAATTACTAACTTGTTGTGTAATTTTTACTGCATATGGCAAAAATAAATAGGTTTTTTATTGATTAAAAATAGGATAAATTACAAATATCTTCATTCAAGTACAATAATTTTTTTTGTGGTTTGAAAAAGGGTTAAGTACACCTTGATCCCCCTAAGTATCAGTGAAGTTTCAGTTCAGTGCTTAAACTATTAATTGAATCAACTTATTCCTTAAAGCAGTAAGATTGAGTAATTTTAGTTCTCAGGACAATCATAAGCAAATATGAATAATTTACCAAGTTCACAAGTTTTTAGTAATTTCAAATAACACCCTCATAATTTTAATAATTTGCAAACTTTTCTCCCTCTGACCATACTGGTATGAGAGCCTGGTTCTCTGCCTGACTACTAGTATGAATAAATATAAAGAGCATTAAATATAACAAAAAGGTAGAGTCAGATAATTTAAATAGTACTATATTATTACAAATATTAATAGAACAAAATAATACACGAATTAAAATATTAAAAGAACTCAATGAAAAATTCAAAAATAATCAACTATAACTAATAAATGAAGCTAGGCACGTAATATAAGAAAAAGACAAACAAGTCGCTATTACCAAAAATAAATCAATAATTTTAGATAATTATTCTTATTCGTATAAAGGTAATATACTAGAAAATCCTTTTGAACTCGTTTCACCTAAAAAATGAAAAGTAAAAAATATAGTTTAGTAACTATAATCTAGAGCAACTAGAAGAAATGATAAATATAAAAAAAAGATAATGACATAAGAGATAAAATGCTAGACATAGCAGAAAAACTAGATAAGATGGATAATAAAAACTAGTACAAATAGATAACAGTATAATAGAAATGGAAGAAGATCTGTATAAATAATTAGGATTAATAAGTTTAGAAGTAATTGAACACATCAGAGCTAAAAAAAAATAGAAGTAAATAATAGTTTAGAAAATGAGGAAATATATTGTTGGTGTCTGGATCTGGATAGTCCTTCACGATCGGCGTGCTTTCAAAGTGATCACCGAACTGTTCATGTTTTTCAGGTTGAGTTCCTACAAAATGTTAGAACATAGGCACCGGTAGGGTGCCGACCTATGATTCTCCGATAGTAAAGTCAGTGGATAAACAGTAGAATAATAACTCTGAGAAACGTAAAACTATATGTAGAAGTGTCAAGAATGGCATATCTTTGGAGTTTGTAAGTGATTGCTACTTATAGAGATGTGGAGGCACGAATTCTGGGATGGGATGGTGATGAATCCCTAAATATCTGTACTCATGCGTGATCTTCAAAATAGGGTGAGGCAAATTCGGAATTCGCATTGACCTGATTGCTGATTTGTTGTGGAGACAACTATTGGAGTGATCTCGGGACAAATTGGCGGCGATGATCTTGGAGCTTACTGTTATGAGTGCTCGGCTTGGTTCGTTCGATCGACCGAGCTCGTGGTAAGACATAGCACATCTTGTGATCAGGTCGGTGTGGTCGACTGCTGTAGCTTTGTACCTCATGGTCGACTAGGGTGGTGGGGTCTCGGTCAATTTGGACTTGCCACGTGTCAACTCTAACTTGTAGAAGGTGTGCATGCCCGATCGGGCCCGATGTTTTTGATTTGGAATTCCTCTCGGTCAGCTCTAGGCTATCGTTCAGCTTTATTCTTATCAGATGCCCATATTCCTGAGCAGAACTCGCTCGGTGAAGGGAATACATCCGTTTGAAAAGGTGGTTGCACTGTTTACTGTGATGTCGTTTTGTCTTCCCGATGTGACAGTTGCATGTGACTCGAGGATACTTTCCCTCTTCCCGAGGTGATGGCTCGGGATATCAAACATCATTTCATATTAAATGGGAGTCTTTTCAAATGCAAAAAATGATGGCTCTTAGGTATCCGATTGACAAGTGGGGTGATCTGGGTCGTCGACCTTTGGTTATCGAACGATCAGTATTACTCGGCCTTGGGACCGTTGGATTAGGAGACCTGTTTTAATCTAGACCGTCGGTCTTTTCACCTATATATATGTGAAGGAGGGGAATTCTCTTTGCTCTTTATGCTTTTAATACCTCTCTTTACACTTCTCCTTCTTCTTCTCCTTCTGCTGCAATAACGACGAACGTCCTTCGGCGTCCTCCATCTTCACCGGCAAGAAAGCTTTGCCTCTCCTCCGTTTGGAACCCTGCTTCCTCCTTCCATTTCCTAGTAAGTTTTCTGGTTCCTTCTTTGTTTTCTCTCTTTTACTTCCCCAGCCTCTCTCCCCTCAAAGATCCAATTCAGGCTTCTTCGAGTTCTGAATTAGAACTCCTGCCATACCCCAATTTCTTTCTTCCTTCCCCCTATTTTTTCGTTAATCGGTTAATTTTTTTTCATAAACATTCCCATCTTGCCCATTCCAACGAGTCTTTTGTTCTTGATAGCCCTGTGTTCGACTTTGCCTGTAGAGAGGCTTATAGCGTAGCTAGGTTCCACATACCTCTTGTTCCACAGGGTACAATGGCATACCCCCAAGAAATTTTGTCTTTTGAGGACATGCAACATCCATCTGGGTCGGAGACCACTATCTCACTCCCCGACCCTGTCAATCTCCCAGACCGAGGGCAATTGTCGCCTGCTGGTGGGGGGGAGCTCGAGCTCCGTCGCTCGTCTCTTCGAAGAGGTTGACCAGGGGTTTGCTGTTGAGCTCATTCCATCCCTTTCCCGAGCCTCGGACATCGAGCGCTTGCGCAAAACCTTTTTCATCCATTCCTCCATAATCTTTAGGGTCCCCGACCTTACCGACTGTGCATGCTCTCGTTCTCTTAGGGAGGTGTGTTTATATGAGCATGCCTTCCCGACCGGCCTTCGTCTGCTCTTTCCTCGCGTTTTCCGAGAGCACCTAGACTTTCTAGGTCTAGCCCTGGGCCAATTGATGCCCAATGCATGGAGGATTCTCCTCAGGGCCATCATCTTATGGAAAGAGACCAGTGGAGGCCAATTCCATCTTACTGTAGAGGAATTCCTCTATTATTACCAGCCCAAGGATAGATAGCCTGAGTTTTATTTCTTTCAATCATGGATGGATGACCGAGTACTCATCCAGGGTTCCTCCTCTTCCAACAAATATTGGAAGCAGAGGTATTTTTTCATTTCTGGAGAGGGCTAAGAATTCTAGCCTTGGAAAGAGGTTGGACCCAACACCCCCAGCATCCTTCCTTATTGGGGTCGCCATCAACCTGGGGATATAGTTGTTGAGTCCTTGGTGGACAACGAGGTCAAGACTCGGTTCCAAGCCTCCAGAGAGTTCGGGAGTAGATCTTTCAACACCCTGGTGACTCCAAAAAAACTTAGCGCATGGATGCTCAGCCCGATTAGCCCGAGTGATAATCATTTTTTTTTTCTTTCCTACCTTTTGTATCTTTGTTTTTTAACCATCTTCTACCTATTTTTAATTACCTCTTTTCTATTTTCTGGGCAGGAATGTCAAAGCACCCAGAGAAGGCCCAAATTAAAAAGGTCAAAGCTCGGCTAGCCGACGAGGCTGGGGCCTCTTTGACCAAGAGGCTAAGGAGAACACCCATCTCTGTCTCCAAGGTCCTGGAGACCAAGGTGGCGGAGCTGGACACCGAGGAACAACTTCCTCCGGGACCCACTACCTCGGTGGGGACCCCTTTCGTGCCCTTTCTGACCAGCCACCAAATATCCAGCCCGCCACCTGCTCCTGCTACCTCGGTAGTGGTGGAAAAGTCCGCTCCCTCAGGTCCATCTTTCTTAGCCCCTCCTGAAGAGGCGCTGACCAACATTAATGTGGCTCGAGCGAGGATTTTTGACTTTATCGGGGATCTGAACGACCACTTGTCGATGATTGGTACTACTCCCATGGCCAAAGACATGTTTCTTGATCTTACTCGGGTAATCTTTCATCTTTTTAGTCCCTTAACTCCATACCTTATTTTACTTTGTATTTCTTGTAAATAACTTATTTTGGCTTTTGTTTCGTAGGCTTGTGCTCGGACAGTCCAGATGGTGGGTCGCTGCTACCAGCGTAAGCTCCAGCTCTCTGCTGAGAACAAGAAGTCCTTAGCTTTGGAGGCAAAGATCGCAAAGCTGACCAAGGAGGTGAGGAGGGCCAAGGCCTGAGCCCAAGAGGAGGAGCAAGCAAGGGTTGAAGCCGAGAAGGCAAAGAGCCTAGTTGAGCAAGAGAAGAGGATGATCAAGAAAACGGCCAAGGAGAAGGTCGAGAAGGTGAACGTTGCTTTTTCCACAGCCGAGAGGAGGGCTGTTCTTGCCCAGGCTCAGGCGGACGAGCTCTCAGAAAAGCTTGCCCAAGCGTCGAATGAGTTCAGTCTCGAGAACACTAAGTACTATGCCAGTAGTTTCAATGCAATGAAGGATCGAGCTATCGTGGCTTTCAAGGAGATCGACTTCTCCACCCTCTCGTGGGATGACGATGAGAAGGCCGAAGGTCCCCCGATCGAAGAAAGAAAGGATGTCATGCCTCTCTCGGCCTGATCCTCCTACCTTTCTTTCTATTTTCTTGTAATCTTTTCTTTTTGCATTTTTGTAGAAACAATCTTCTTTTAATTCCAATGAAATGGAATTTTTGAATGTTCTCTGTTTACTCTGAATGGATGTTTTCCTTTGTCTTCTATACTGTTTAGTTTGCTAAGTGTTTAGTCTTTCGGACCGCCTTTCTATCTTTTAACGAAATAAATGGAATACCATGTCTTTGGATGATGCCTTGCACTTCTCTTTTTTAGCTTTTTCCAAGCGTTGGGTATCTCGGTCGAGTTTCAGAGCTTGGGGTAACGAAAATTGCTAAGTGTTTGATGTCTCAGTCGGATTCAAAAGACATCCTTCCATCAAACCTCAAAATAGTTGTAGGAATTCTTCTAACTCTATAGATTCTCGGTTGGCTTCTTTCAAGTGGCCTGGCCTTTTGTCGACTTACTTTGATCTTGAAGTGACCTTGGTTGCGGATTTTACCTGCTAGTCAATTTCTTCGAGTGCTCAGCTAAACGTTTAGATGGTCCAATCCTTCTCGTTGTCAAAGTTTTCGTAATACTAGGGTCTCGGTTGGTTCCTCGTGTGATCCAACCCTTCTGTGGTCGCTAGGTCCTCGGATGACCTAGCCATTGAACTTTGTAGGAGTCCTTGATCCTCGGTTGGATACCTTAATTTGATCCAACCGGTATTTGGACCAACCAGGCCCTTAGGTGTCCTAGTTGTTGAACTTTGCAGTTTTGGGTCTCGGTTGGATACCTTAATTCGATCCAACTGTCTTTGGGCTAACTAGGTCCTTAAGCGACCTAGCTATCGGTCTTTGTTGCTTCAGGCCTCGGTTGAATACCTTAATTCGATCCAAACGTCTCTGGGATGACCAGGTCCTTATGTGACCTGACTGTCAATCTTCAGGCCTAGGTTGGATACCTTAAATCGATCTAACCGTCTTTGGGCCGACCAGATCCTCAAGCGATCTGGCTGTCGATCTTTATTGCTTCGGTCCTCGGTTAGATACCTTAATTTGATCCAATCGTCTTTGGGCCGACCAGGTCCTTAGGCTACCTAGCTGTCGATCTTCAGGCGTAGGTTGGATACCTTCATTTGATCCAACCATCTTTGGACCGACCAGGTCCTCAAGCGACCTAGCTATCGATCTTTATTGCTTCGGGCTTCGGTTGGATATCTTAAATCGATCCAACCATCTTTGGGCTTACCACATCTTCGTAATTTCGAGCCGTGGTTGTATACCTTAATTCGATCCAACCATTCTTTGGGCCGACCATGTCCTTAAGTGGCAAGGTTGTAGACTTTGTCATAGCTTCGGGCCTCAGTTGGATACCTTAATTTGATTCAACCGTTTTCTGGGCCGACCAGGTCCTCAAGTGACCTGGCTATAGACTTTTCTTTTCTAGAGTTTATTGGAGAAAATATGAAAATGGATAATGCATAAAAGAGTGGATACTTTTATTGCTGTCATTTTTATATGTTCTCTCACTGGTAGTACTTTTTGAGATGCTCGACATTCTATGCGTGTGGTAGTACCTTGCCAGTTGCATCTTTCAGTCGGTATACTCCAGATCTTACTCGGTCTTCTATTTGGTAAGGCCCTTTCCAGTTTGGTCCCAACTTTTTCTCTTGGGGATCTTTAGTGGAAAAAGAGACCTTCCGAATGACCAAGTCCCAAACTCTGAATTCTCTTTTTCTGATGTTGCTGTCATAATATTTCTTCATTCTATACTGGTAGGTCACAGTTCTGAGAGCTGAACCTTCTCGAATCTCATCTACCTGATCCAAGCTTTCTTAGAGGGTTTGATCATTCATATCTTCGTCAAAGCTGGTGGTCCGATCGCTTGCTAGACCGATCTCCACTAGGATGACTGCCTCGCTCCCGTAGGCGAGCATGAATGGAGTTTCCCTTGTTGGTGTTAGGAATGTCATTCGGTATGCCCAAAGAATGTTCGGGAGCTCCTCGGCCCACAGGCCTTTTGTTGACTCCGACTTTGTCTTGATAATTTTTAAGATTGTTCTGTTGGTCACCTCGACCTGCCCATTAGCTTAGGGATGGGTATGGGAGGACTACTTATTCTGGATGCCCAGCCGACCACAGAATTCCCTGAAACCTTTGTTGTCAAATTATTTACCGTTGTCGGTGATGATACTCCTTAGAATGACAAATCGACATACGACTGATTTTCACACAAAGTTTATTGCCTTCTGCTCAGTAATTTTCACTAATGGCTCTGTTTCCACCCATTTGGTGAAGTAGTCAATCGCTACTATTAGGAATTTGACTTAATCTTTCCCGGTCAGGAAATGTCCTACAATGTTGATTCCCCACTGGGCGAATGGCCATAGGGCAGTGATTACAGTGAATTCTTCTGGTGGCTGCCTGGGGGTGATTTCAAATCTTTGGCATTTGTCGCACTTCTTGACAAAGTCTTCTACATCCTTCTGTATGGTGGGCCAGTAGTAGCTAGCCCTTATAATTTTGCTCAATAGGGCCCGTGCGTCCGAGTAATTGACGCAAATCCCCTCATATATTTCTTTCATTACGTACTCATACTCTTCTTCTGAGATGCACCTTAGGTAGGATACTGAGAAGCCACATTTGTAGAGAATGTCATCGATGAGCGTGTACTTGCTTGCTTGGTACCTTAGCTTTCTTGCCTCTGCTCGGTCGGCAGGTAGCTGACCACATCGAAAAAAGTTAACGATGCCTTCTGCCCAGATTATACAGACCTGTGTCAGGCTAACTTTTAATGGCGTCTCCTTTTGAGCGATACTCGGCTGGGTCAGATACTCCATTAGCACTCCTCTACCCATCTGCCCCTTAGGAGCTGAGGCCAGCAGAACGAGATCATCAGCTCGTTGGTTGTTGTCCCTGTGGATTCACTCAATTAGGAATTTGTCAAACTTAGATTTGAGGTCCTCGACGACAATTTTGTAGGCTTTCATTCGGTCCTTGCGTGCTTCGTATTCTCCTTGCACTTGACCGACTACTAGTTGGGAGTCACTAAGGATCTTAACTTGTTTTGCCCGTAATGCTAGTGCCAGGTGAAGGCCGGCTATGACAGCCTCATACTCAGCCTCATTGTTGGTTGCTCGAAAACCGAAATGCATGGAATGTTCCAATGCATCCCCTCTAGGGGAGACGAGGACGAGCCATGCGCCACTGGCAGACTGGTTTGTGGACCCGTCTACATATACCGTCCACATCTACCAAACATCAAAAACTACCCCAGCAACCTGATCGATTGCCGTCTGGTCAACCGCTAGAGGTTCCTTGGTTGGTGGTAACTCGGTTGTGAACTCTACGATGAAATTTTGCTACACCTTGGCCTTTAATGGATGGACGCGATCGATACTGCATGCCAAACTCGCCCAACTCCATTGACCATTGTGCTAGGCGACCAGAGGTCTCTGGTCTTTGTAGTATCTGTCGTAACGATTGGTCTGTTAGCACAATTATGGTGTGAGCTTGGAAGTAGGGGCGTAATCATCTAGCCGAGATAACTAGAGCGAACGCTAACTGCTCCACCCGAGGGTATCTAGGTTATGCTCCTTGGAATGCTTGTCTTGTATAGTATATGGGCTTCTGAGCCCTTGTGTCTTCGCAAATAAGGGTCGAGCTTACGGCTGTTTGTGAGACGGCTAGGTTGTGACGCCTCACGTTTTACGGCACGTTCATTAATGCACTAAACATCAAATGAAGATGTAAGATTACTTTAATTGGTTGATCAGGGATTCTGACCCAAGAATATAAGCTCTCTAAACCCTAGAGAAGTGGGTGATCAAAGTGAAGAAGAAAAAGACTTAAGAAAATTACGCCAAGTTTGAGACCCTAAGTTCGGTCGCATGGATCAC
>JAUTBS010238642.1:0-11407 GCA_032361285.1 Aequorea victoria
TTTTCTCTAGTGAATCCTACAAGAGGTGACTTCACTGGGTACAACTTCTCTCGACCTATGTTGAGTTGATCAAAGGCATTAAAGAATAGAATGTCAGTTGAACTACCATTATCGACCAAAATTCTACGCACCTTGTAGTTTGCAATAACCATGGTGAAGACTAGGGAGTCATCGTGAGGCTGTTGCACTCCCTGAGCATCAAGATTTGAGAAAGTTATGAACTCCACTGTCTTGGCAGTCTTGCTTGGATGATCAGTCACATAGACCTCGTGCGACCCTTCGATCCTCAACCTTCTAGAATGGCCCCTTCTAGATGAGCTACTTTCTCCTCCTCCAGCGAACCCTCCGAAAATAACCTGAACCTCTCCTGCGAGATTCCCGTCTCTGTCCCTATCGACTGGGGAAGGTCTATCATGCTGATTCCTCAGCTCCTCCCTATTTTGTCGACTGTCCAGGAACTTACTCAATCGTTCCCTTTGGATTAGCGCTCCAATCTGTTCTTTCAAGTCAAAGCAGTCTTATGTGTTGTGGCCATGATCTTTATGGAATCAACAATACTTATCTGAGGTCGTTTGAAATCGGTATGATTGTGTTGTTGACGATCAGAGTCTTGGGATGACTTTGCTCTGTCTCATTTGTCTATCTTCCTTCGGTTATTTTTCTCTACTTGGTCACTCTTCTTGCTCGGCTCTGCGGACTTGTCCTCTTTGGTATTCATCACATCCTCGTTGTTCATATGTTTGTGTGCCTTGACGATGAGTTCAGCCATAGTTGTAGGGGGCGTCTTTGCCAAGGAGAAGAGGAATTTTGTTGGCTGGAGGTCACCCATAAATGCCGTGAGTGCCACATTATCATCAATGTCATCTACTTTCAGGGCCTCAATATTGAACTGCATCACATCGTGACATAAGGTCTCGGACTTGCATTGCTTGACATTAATGAGATACATGGCCGGCCTCAGGTGACTTTGTCCTCTGATAAAGTGGCCCACAAAAAGCTTACTCAACTGTGTGAATGTGGTTATAGACCCACTCTTTAATTTATTGAACCATACGCGAGCCGACCCCTTCAAAATGGTCGAGAATGCTCGACACATGATCTCATCTGAGACCGCGTTAAGGTGCATGTAGGTCTTTTATGTTTCCAGATGGTCCAAGGAGTCTTTTAGTCCATTGAAGGCATCTATCTGAGGCATCTTGAATTTGGATGGTAGGAGCTCGGCCATGACTGCTGGTGAGAATGCCAGGTCCGTCCTCTATACCAGCTCGTCCAAGACCACCGTCGTTTTACCCTTCATGGCATCCATTACATTATACAATTGATCCTTGACTTCCTTCAACTCCACCTTGATGGCAGCTGAAACTTCCGCTCTGTCGAGCTGATTACCTTCATCTTGCTTCTGGGTCGATCTCTTGCCCTAGAGATGGGTCTTGCTTTCGATAACTTTCTCATTTCTGTCTGGGTTGTCCCCCTCTCGCCCTCGTTGTTACTCATTCTGTCAGATAATGGGTGGTTGAGGGACGAGCACATGTCCTCCTTCGATATTGGGTGCCAACGGAGGAGGAGAAAGAGGTAGAAATTTCGCCTGCTCATCTAGTCTTTGGTTAATGACCTGATTTTGGTGAACCAAACCCTGGATCAGTTAGGTCAGGTCCCTTAGCTGATGCTCGACATTGGGTTGTTGTTCTTTCTGAGAACTATTTCGATGGCTATTTTCTTCTGAGACCATTGACCTTATGGAAACCATTCAGATCGCAAGCAACCGTGGAGAGTAAGAAATCGTTTTCCACAGACGGTGCCAAATGTTTGTGCTTGAATTCAAATGGCTCATCGAGATCGGTAATGACTTGCAAAATATCAGAATCTAGACATCAGTGGGGTGCCGACCTAAGATTATCTAATACTTAAGTCAGCGGAGAGGTAATAATGTAGAGCTATAAACTGTAAAGCTGAATGTAGAAATGTAGAGTTGTAGGACTGTATGTAAAAAGAATGACGTATCTTTGGAGATTATGGACATTGGCTATATATAGAGCAACAGAGGCGTGAATCCTGGGATTTGGTTGGTATCGATCCCTGATTTTTTGCCTAGGGCGTGATCCTTGGGATACGCAATCTGATCCCTGATTTATCGCTGGGACGATTACTAGAGTGATCTTTGAAGAGATTGTTAGCGTTGGTTACGAAGCTGCCTTTATTAGCGTTGATTCGATCGTCTTGGCTGACTGACTGAGTATATAGTCTGATCGAGCACATCTCTTCGGGTATTTCCTGAGTGCTCTATAGATTAGTCGGTATAATTGGCCTGATGTTATAACCCCGTTCGGCTAGAATTGCGGTTTTAATCAGTTGTAGTTTTGGTTGGTTATTTCTTTAGTCGGTCGGTCAGCTTATAGCATTAGTTAATCATATCCTCGGTCGATCGTAGCCATCCATTCAGTTTGTACTTATCAGATGTCCCCTATTCCCGAGTTGAATGCAACCGGTGATGGGAATATGAACTGTCTTTTGTAAAATGACGGTTATACATGAACTATTGACGTTGCTTCTGTTCCCCAAGGTGACGATTATATGTAGAACAATGTGTCTTTTCCTCTTCCCAAGATGACAGCTACTCGGATTCTCAAACATCATCTCACATTTAATAAGGGTCTTTTTGAATGTCAAAAAATAGCGGGCGTTTGGGCTCTAAATGTTTGTTTCAATGTACGTCTAACGATCGAGATTGCTCAATCTTGGAACCGTTAGATCTAAATGTGTGTTTCAATCTAGGCCGTTCGTGCTTTATTTTAAGTAAGCAAAAGGGTGTTTTCTTCCACTTTTCCTTCCTCTATTCCAGAAAAAAACTTCTACTCTCTCGCTTACCTGCGATTCTCCAGCGATTTTCATCATTTCGTCCAGTGACGAGCTCTGCAATTCCTCATTCTTTAAGTCGACGCATTCCTTCCATCTTTCGTTAGTAAGTTTTCCTTATTCTTTACTCTTTATTTTTTGTTCGTAGTGTCCTCTCTCTCGAAGAATCAATCTGGTTTCTTCGAGCTCTCATCTAGAGGTTCTTCTATATCCCCTATTCTCTGTTCTTTCCCATTCTTTCTTTCTTGATAGTATTTTGTATTATTATCGTAGATTTGAACTCCCTCCCATGATCGACACCTTTGTTCCCGACCATCCTGTCTTCAAATTAGTTATTCGTAAAGCTTGTACCGCCATTAGGGTTCATCTTCCATTTGGAGGAGTGGAACTATGGAACTTCCCCAAGAAGTTCACTACTCTAATACCAGTCGCTCAGAATTTGATGCTAATATTTTTGTTCATAACACCTCTCTAGTCCCTGCTTGAAGTTTTTTCCCTGGTGACGGGGGTGAGACCTCAAGCTCTATGGCCCACCTCTTTGAGGAGGTCAATCAAGAGTTCGCTATTGAACTCATTCATTCAGTAAGTCATCTCATCGACTTGACGCATCTCAGTTCCTCTTTTTTGGTCCCTTCTTCCATTGAGTTTTGACCTGCTCGGCGTGATGAGCGTGCCTGTTCTCCCTCAGATGGAGAGTTATGCTTATATGAGCATGCCTTCACTGCAGGTCTGAGGCTTCATTTCCCTCGAATCATTCGAGAGCTTCTAGATTTTTTTGGCTTGGCACTATCATCCTTTGGGAGGAGGTATCGGGTGGTCAGCACCACCTATCAGTAGAGGAATTACTCTGCTGCTATCAGCCGAAGGAGAAATAGCACGATTGGTACTTCTTCCAGGATTGATCAGAAGACCAGACTCTTATTCATGGTTGCCCTTCCTTCAATAAATTCTAGAAGGAAAGGTTCTTCTTAGTCTCAGGGATAGGCTGGGAATTCTAGGCTGACGAAGTTGTTGGCCCCCATACCCCTAAGATCAGAATGAGGTGGGGAAAGCCCAGCTCTGAGGATATTTTGGCCGAGCCAATGATCGACAGCGAGGCAAAAGCTCAGGTGAAGGCTGCTCGGGATCATCCCACTAGGTTTTTCAGCCACCTGGTGACCTCTCAAAAGTCGAGTGCCTGGCTCCTCGGCCGCAATGTCCCCAGTGAGAATATTTTCCCCTTCTCTCTTATTCGTTCTATCGGCCTTTGTTTATTGTTTTAGTTTTTCACACGTACACATGTTTCTAACTTGTTTTTTCTGGCCTTTGAACAGGAATGTCAAAGAGACTAGACAACAATTAGCTCATGAAGACACGAGTGCGCCTGTCAGGGGAGGTTGAATCCTCTATAGCCAAGATGTCCAAGCTTCAGTCCAAGGTTCCCCCTGTCTTCAGCTGCTGGGCCTGCCCCCAAGGCAAAGGCTCCAGCCGTGGTGGAGCTGGACCCACCCGAGGTCCCTCTAGCTTTAGAGAGCGTGCCTAAGGTGATGGTGGCCCATACATCTGAGCCCCTGATCCCTCCTGTTGCCACGGGCCCTTCCACTACCCTGGGCCCTTATGTTACCCTGACACCTTCTATCTCCTCCCAATTTGAGGACATGCTGAACAACTTCATCCTAGCTCAAGCCAAAATGGATGACTTCCTTGGGGATGCCAACGCTACTCTCCTTGATGCCAGGACAGCCCAAATGGCCAAGGATTGAATCCTTGACCTTATACGACTAAGCTTTATCTTTGTCTTGCCACTTTACCTTCACTTTCTATTTTTCACGTAACTGATTTCCTTGTATTTTTTTATCGCAAACTTGTGCTCGAGGGATTTACTTATCCAACCACTGCTACCAGTGTGAAGTTTGTGTTATCATTGAGAGAAAGAAGGCCACTTCTCTATAGCCTGACTTCTCAAAGTAGGGCGAGGAGCTAAAAAAGGTAAAGGCTAATTTTCAACGGGTCACAATTCGAGCCAAGGCTGAGGTGGTCAAGCTCATGGCCAAGAAGGTCAAGGAGGAGGCCGAGGTATAACTGGGCGAGAAAGAGGTGAAGGCCAGCGCCACAGAGAAGAGAGCCGCTAAGGCTCAAGCCCAAGTGCTTGAACTCTCGGCTAAACAAGCCAAGGACGAACAAGAGGTGGTCGAGAACTTCAAGGCATCCGAATTGTTTAGCGTAAAGATTGCTAATTACTATATCAACAGCTTCAATGCTATGAAAGCTCAAGCAACTATTGCCTTAAAGGAAGTGGATTTCCCCTATCAATGGGATAATGAAGAAGCTAAGGCCGAAGGCCTAACTATCGAAGAATGGGGCTCTACTGAGAAGACTGTCCCACCTCTAGCTTAATCATTTGCCCTTCTTTCCCCTTTTTATGTACTTTTCCTTTACTTTTTTGTAAAAAAAGTTTATTTTGAAAGAATGAATGCTTATTTTCTAATATTTTGTCTCTTGCTGAATGCTCTATCTCTTTTCTCGTTATTCTTACCAAGTGTTGAATATCTCAGTTGGATTTTTGAACAATTCGAACATTGTTTAGCCGACCAGATCCTAAAATGACTTTCTTATGGAATTTTGCACAAGTCTTTAGAACCTTGGTCAGATTCTCAAGCAATCCGATTATTGATTGGCCAATCAGATCCTCAGGCGATCTGGCTGCTGAACTTTGTAAAAGTCGTTTAAGGCATTGGTGGAATTCTCAAGCAATCCAATCGCTCTTTGGCTGATCAGATCCTCAAGCCATTTGACTGTTGAACTTTATAGATGTCTTTTAAGGCCTTGGCTGGATTCTCAATCAATCCAACTGCTCTTTGGCCGACCAGATCCTCTGGCGATCTGGCTACTGAACTTCTTAGAAGCCTTTAAGGTCTTGGTTGGATTCTTAAGAAATCCAACCACTCTTTGGCTGACCAGATTCTCAGGTGATCTAGCTGCTAAACTTTGTAGAAGTCTTTTAAGGCCTTGGCTAGATTCTCAAGCAATCCAATAGCTCTTTGGGCGACCAAATCCTCAGGCGGCCTAACTACTGAATTATGTAGAAGTCTTTTAAGGCCTTAGCTGGATTCTCAAGCAATTTAACTGCTCTTTGGACTATAAGATCCTTAGGCGATCTGGCTACTAAATTTTGTAAAAGTATTTAAGGCCTCGGTTGGACTCTCAGGAAACCGAACTGTTCTTTAGCCGACTAGATCCTCAAGCAATCAGGTTGTTACTCCCAAAGGCGAGCATGAATAGGGTCTCCCGCGTTGGAGTTTGTATTGTCGTTCGGTATACCTAAAGAACATTTGGGAGCTCCCCGGCCCATAGGCATTTTGATGACTCTAGCTTTGTCTTGATCATCTTCAGAATTGTTCTTTTAGTTACCTCCACTTTATCCATTGTCTTGTGGATGGGCAGGGGAGGAGTATCGATTCTGGATGCCCAGGAGTCCATAGAATTCTGTAAACCCCTTATTGACAAACTGTTTATCATTGTCGGTTATGATGCTCCTTGGGATCCCGAACCGACATATGATCAGTTTTCAGACAAAATCTATGGTCTTTTGCTCGGTAATCTTTGCCAACGGTTCCACCTCTACCTATTTGATAAAGTAGTCAATTGCAACCATTACAAACTTTACCTGCCCTTTTCCCTATTGGGAAAATGGACAGGGGATAGTGATCACTGTGAGCTCTTTTGGTGGCTGCTTAAAAATGACCGCGAACCTTTGACATTTGTCGCAGTTCTTGATGAACTCTTCTATGTCTTTTTGTACTGTAAGCCAGTAATAGACGGCCATTAGGATCTTATGTGATAAGTCCCGACTCCCTGAGTGATTGCCGCAAATCAACTTGTGTGCCTCCCTCATCACGTATTCTAACTCTTTTTTAGATGCACCATAGGTAAGGTACCGAGAAGACACGCTTATATAGAGTTTCATCGATAAGCACGTACTTACTTGCCCTGCATCTTAACTTTCTTGCTTCGGCTCTGTCGATTGGTGCTGGTCACTTCGTAGAAAGTTGATGATGTCTTCTATCCAGAATACATAGATTTGTGCCATGTTGACCGTTGTGTTCGGTATCTTTTTTTTGAATTATACTCTGTTGAGTCAGGTATTTTATTAGTATTTTTTGACCTATCTGTCCCTCGGGAGCTAAGGCTAGCCAAGCAAGCTTGTCGCCTCTCTGATTTCCATCCCTAGGTACCATCTCGATCAGGAACTTGTCAAATTTGGCCTTAAGCTCTTTTATAATGGATTTATAAGATTTTATTTGTTCTTCTCAAGTTTCAAACTCGCCATGTACTTGGCCGACCACCAACTAGGAGTCACTAAGGATTTTTAACTGTCTTGCCACCATTGCTAGTGCCAGCCTGAGTCCAGCTATTATGGCTTCGTACTCTGCCTCATTGTTGGTGGCCCAGAATCCAAAGCGCATAACATATCCCAACACCTCTCATTGGAGAGAGATGAGAAGTAGGCCAACACCGCTAGCCGATTGATTCGTAGACCCATCAACATTGATCGTCCATGCCTGTTGATCATCAAAGCTGACCTCGACCTATTGCTAAGCTTTCATTACTGAGCAAGTCTGCTGTTGCTTAGTGGGGATGCATTTTAGGACCGTGAATTCTGCTATAAAGTTAGCTACTGCTTGTACCTTAATGGGCGGTCGGGATCGATACTGGATGTGAAATTTGCCAAACTCTACCAATCATTGTGCCAACTGTCTAGAGGTGTCTAGCCTTTATAATATCTATCGCAACGGCTGGTTGGTTAACACCACTATGGTATGGGCTTGGAAGTAAGAGTGCAGTCGCCTAAAAAATGACTAAGGCGAAGGCCAATTGCTCCACCCATGGGTATCTAGACTCTGCTCATTGGAATGCTCGGCTGACATAGTAGATAGGTCTCTGGATCCCTGCATCATCATGAACGAGAGCCGCGCTAACTTCCATTTCTAAGACTACTAAGTAGAGGAAGAGCTCCTCGCCTGGCACTACTCAGGACAACAGTAGTGAAGAGGCCAAGTACACTTTTAATTTTGTAAAGGCTTGCTCAAAGCCTTCCGTCCAGTCGAATGCCTTCTTTAAGACGTTGAAGAATGACGTGCAATGGTTGGTCACTTTTGAAATGAATCAGTTCAGGGCTACCAACCGTCCAATCAATTTTTGCACTTGTTTTATTATCCTTGGGGACTGCATCTCCAAGATTGCTCTGACCTTCTCGGGATTAGCTTCGATTCCTTGCTTGCTAACCATGAACTCAAGGAACTTTTTGCCTGACACACCGAATGCATACTTGGTTGGATTTAACTTTATGTTAAAGTTGTGTGGTACCTGAAAGGTTTCCTCGAGGTCTACAAGGTGATCACTAGCTTTCTTGATTTTAGTTAGCATGTCGTTGATGTAGACCTTGACATTTTAACCGATCTATTTTCTAAACATAAGGTTGAACAAGCGTTGGTAAGTGGTTCCTGCATTCTTGAGGCTGAAGGTATCACCTTGTAGCAGTAGATACCCTGGTCAGTAATGAAAGAGGTCATATCTTGATTGGCCATGTTCATGACGATCTAATTATATCCTGAGAATGCATCTATGAAGCTAAAAAGCTCATGGCTGCTAGTCGAATCCACTAATTGATCAATCCTAGGGAAAAGATAGCTATCCTTTAGGCAGGCTTTATTCAAGTCTGTGAAGTCCATGCACATTCTCCCCTTGCCATTTGATTTCTTAACTAGAACAATGTTGGCTAGCCAATCGGGATAACAGACCTCCCGAATGAACCCTGGCTTCAGTAGCTTATCAACCTTGGCCGCTATGGCATCGTTCATTTCCTTGGCGAGGATTTGCTATTTTTGTTTGAATGGCTTATGGAGCCGATCAACACACAAGTTGTACAAGATTACCCCCAGACTGACTCCTTTCATATCTTCGTGCGTCTATGCAAAAATAGACGGATGGTTCTTCAAAAATTATATCAACTTTTCCTAGAAATCAGGGGGTAGGGCTGAGCCAATTTGGACCTCTCGGTCAGGCCGACTTTTGTCTATACTTACTTTGATCAATCCCTCTGTTGGTTCTCCATTCTAGACAAACTCTTCATCTCTAATTTCAACAATATCGAGTGTCATCATTTCATTTGGATTTGGTACTCTAAGAGAGGTGACATAGCACTCACAGACTATAGTCTGGTCAGCTCAAAATTCTGCCACTCCGTGCTCGGTCGGGTACTTGATCATGAGATGATATGTTGATGTGACTGCACTCAGCCGATTAAGGGATGTTCTCTCTAGAATCACATTATAGGCTGACGGGTAATCCACCATTAGAAAGTTGACCATCTTTATTGTCTACTTGGGGCTAAAGACGACCGTAAGAGGCAACTCAATCAACCCCAGTGGCTGAACCTTTTCTCTAGTGAATCATACTAGGGATGACTTCACTGGGTATAACTTCTCTCAGCCTAGGTTAAGTTGATCAAAGGCATTCAAGAATAGTATGTCAGGTGAGCTGCCATTATCAACTAAAATTCTACGTACCTTGTAGTTTGAAATAACCATGGTGAAGGCTAGAGGGTCATCATAAGACTGTTGGATTCCCTGAGCATGAAGATCTAAGAAAGTTTTGACCTACTCTGTCTTGGCAGTCTTTCTTAGACAGTCGGTCACATTGACCTTGTACAACCCCTCGGTCCTCAACCTTCTGAAATTGGCCCTTTTAGATGAGCTACTTTCTCCTCCTCCAGTGAACCTTTTAGAAATGAACCAGACCTCTCTTGCGAGATTCTTATCTCTGTTCCTATCGGCTGGGAGATGTCTGTCATACTAATTTCTTGGCTCCTCCCTATTTTTCCAACCGGCCAGGAATCTACTTAGTTTTCCCCTTTGGATTAGCACTTCAATCTATTCTTTCAGGTCAAAATAGTCTTCTATGTTGTGGCCATGATCTTTATAGAATTGACAATACTTATACGAATTTTGCTGATTGGGTTGAGCCTTCAACTCTTTTAGCCACCGCAGCTCGGGGTCATCCCTGATCGGCAGCAGCACCTGGTCAACAAGGATATTTAGGGGAGTGTACTTCTCAAACCAACTAGTCTATACACGAGGCCATTTGAAATGAATCTGATTGTGCTGTTGATAGTCATAATCTGGGGATAGCCTTGGTCTATCTAGTTTATCCCTTTTCCTCTGGTTATTCTTCTCCGACTGGTCATTCTTCTTACTCGATTGCAAAAATTCTTCCTCACTAGCATTCATTGCATCCTCGGCGTTCATGTGCTTCTGCGCCTTGACAATGAGTTCGATCATATTGGTCGGGGGTGCCTTTGCTAGCGAGAAAAGAAATTTTGTTAGCTGGAGGACACCCATGAATGTTGTGAGTGCTATCTCGTCGTCAATGTCATCTACCTTCAAAGCTTCGGCATTGAACTGAGTTACATAGTGACGTAAGGTCTTAGTCTTTCCTTATTTGACATTGATGAGATAAGTGACCAGCCTGAAATGCCTCTGACCACCTATGAATTGTCCTACAAAAAAATTGTTTAACTAGGTGAATGTGGTGATAGATCCACTCTTAAGCTTGTTGAACCATATGCGAGTTGACCCCTTCAAAGTAGCCGGGAATGCTCGGCACATGATTTTGTTTGGGACCGTGTGAAGGTGTATGTAGGCCTTGTACATTTCCAAATGGTCAAAAGGGTCTTTTAGTCCATCAAAAGCCTCCATCTGAGGCATCTTGAATTTGAATGGTACGGGCTCAGCCATGATCGCTGGTGTGAATGGCAGGTCCATCCTCTATGCCAACTCATCCACCACTACCACCGTTTTACCCTTCATAGCCTCTATTACATTGTAGAGCTGATCCTTGACTTTTTTTAGCTTAGCCTTGATGGCGGATAAAGCTTTCATTTTCTCGAGCTGATTGCCTTCATCTTGCTTCGGGGCCAATTTCCTACCCTGAAGATGGGTCCTGCTTTTGGAAACTTTCTCATTTCCATTGGGGTTGTCCCCCTATCACCCTCTCTATTGTTCATTCAGATAGATAATGGGTGGTTGAGGGACGATCACAAGTCCTCCCTCGATATTGGGCGCTAAAGGAGAAAAAGGAGGAGGTAGAAGTCTCACCTTGTCACAACCCGCCTCGAGGCACTGGGCAAAAGACACGAGGAAAACAAGACTAAATCATCTTGCCTTTCAATTCCAACCCAAATTACATTAATATAAAAGGAATCCTTCATATTTTTTTCTTGACATAACACAACTTTACATCACAAGAGGGCACTCCAGCCACTATCTCATATTTCAGTTTACAGACCTAAAATAAAATACCAAGTGGAGTATATCTCCATGGACCCAAACCCAATCCTAATCTTGTAGTGGACCCGACCGTGCACATCATTCACCTATACCTCTTACAAAGATCTGTGTGGGGGTGAGCTATAATCCACGTGCTCACCAATCACTAGTAACGGTATTATAAATGGCACAATAGAAGAAAATATTTCATCACTTTGAAAGCAATGTAACTTTTCACAAAACATACT
>JAUTBS010238753.1:0-11406 GCA_032361285.1 Aequorea victoria
TAATTATTTTAGAAACACGAGCCATACATGCTCGCACACACTTTTCATAAGACCTCTTTGCAACAAGATGATAAATGCGTAACACAATGCATACAGGAAAATATGCTCATCAATGTATGTAAAATATTTTATAACATGCTAATCATTATAATTAAGCTAGCCACTCTCACCTAATATTCGCAACTCAAGGATCACCTCACAGAACTGAAGATGTCGCTCCACCGTCCACGGTTACCATCCGGGACCTAGATACAACACAACTCATGAATGAGTATCAACTCACAATTCATATGCATCCTAGGATCCTATTTCTTAGACCCCATGATCAACCTACTGTCACACCCGCTCCCCCGAGCGTAATGTTCCCCACTCGAAGTGGGGTGACTCATTCAACTCGGGCAACCATCTATCAAAATTCATCTTAATAATTCGATTAATTACATCCAAGCATAATACCAAAAACATCATTACGGGATACACCATCCCTTTCTTCCGTACCATATCATTTCAACTTACTACTGTTAGAAAATTTCTACACAAAAGGTTAAAATATAATTCTTCTATTTCTGTGGTCTTCATCGCTCCTCCTCATGGCACATATGGACATGCTTCTACCCCCAAGCTAAGGATCTGCAACCACAGGGTTACAGGAGAGTGGGCTTAGTATAAAGTGAAATACATAATGAAACATGTAAATTAAACACAATTCATATAGAGTCACCCATACACGCTCATCATAAGAAACTCTAACATTTTCTAAGTAAGAATAAAATATAATCTTCAACTATAGATTATCACCAAAATCCATGTTCATGTTTCACACATGTGAGATGTCATCTTATACTCAACACGTTGCACGGTCCTCACCTTCGGGCTTGCTCCAATGGGGTGTGTTACACTGCTCTCACCTTTGGGCTTGTCCCCAATGGGGTGTGCAACACGACCCTCACCTTCGGATTTCCCCTGGAGTGTACAGCATTTCCCTCACCTTCGGTCTTCAGATGGATAACCATTTAATTTAATGCACATACACAAGCAAAACATCATATAGTTACACCATTACTTGACATTATAGTTCCACATCAACATAAGGTAATGATTACATGAACTAAATATTTCACACCATTTTTCATTATAGCATCTTCATTATAAACATATAATTTCATAAGAAAAGTTCATCAAGGCTTTTAAAGAGAAAAATGCATGCATAATATTCCATTTTACTAGAGCTAGCCACTCTCACCTTCGGGTCAAAAGTTTTAAAGTAGAGCTTCTCAAACACGAGGCACCGAACCTTCTTGCTCAGCTACTTTCTCGGAACCTATAATTCATAACGATAATAAATAAGTATTGACCCCAATCTTATATAACTCTCCTCTTTCATATTTTTATAGGTTAGATACACCCATTAGTGACACTTTTTATTAAGGAACCTAGGGCCGAAAGGGTCCATAAAAGCCCCAAAACTTCACAACAACAGAATGGTTTTGTGTCCAAATGGATCGACTCATGCCCACCGTGAGTCGACACCCACAGCAGCTAAAGAGGGTCTTGAGTCGATGTGAGGCTATTGTGGTCGACTCACCATGTGCGCGACCAAAGGTTGAGTCGACACCACAGGCCCTTGGGTCGACTCACGCCACAAGCTTTGGATTCGGTCGACTCAAGCACATCGTGGGTCGACCCAATCCCCCGCCTGTCAAAACTATCGAGAGTGAAAAATGGTTGGGTTGACTCACAGTCTCCTAGTGTCGACCCAAATCGCTGCCTACAAAAAGTATCGAGAGCTAAAAGCTCATAGTTCAACTCACAAACCCACCTGTGTCGACCCAAGCCATTGCCTGCCCAAGAACTGAGTGCAAGGCATGGTATGAGTCGACACCACCCCTCTATGGGTCGACTCATCTTATAGAAAAGAGCCTATGCTCTGTTTTCTACTATTTTCTGGTTAGGCTCTGTTTGGGGCTGGAAAAATAGATTTTTCCACTTTAAATGGAGCTCCACCACGCCCCCACTTTACTCCTTACAATACCCCCATCTCAGATCACTCAAAAACTCCCCTTCACAAACATTATGTAAAGATTTAAAACCAAAAACTCTAATTTTCTCCCCAACTATAAATCCCAAAAATGTGAAATAACCATAGATTCGCAACAAGAATGGTTCTCGTGATTCGTAAGAGTTGGGGGAGAGAGGTTTTAAGGTTCAACAACATACCAATACTACTCTCCTACACCTCCCATAACTTTCAACTCTCTACAACTCCTTGTGGACCTCCTTTAATCAAACAAAATCAACAAAACTCCCTTCCTACTCCTACAACCCAGAAAACCAGAAAAAGAAAGGAGAAGAAGTTCGAAACACAGTGATTCTAATATTCGACCAATAAGGACCCTTCTTGGTCCACGACCTTTTCTTTACATCAAATGAACAAATTCATACCTCCAAAATCTTCGAGGAAACTCCATGGGCTCAACAATGGTGGTCAATAGCTCCCTTATTCTTCTTCTTCGGCTGCTCCTCTTCTGCAGCTCTTCCTTATCTCTCTCTCTTTCTCTCTCTCTCTCTCTTCTGGAAGTTTCCCGACAAGAGTGAGAGGGTCTCACCTACCAGCCCCCAATCTCTTGACTTATGTCAGGAGATCAAATCACATTCTTTTTAATTGCACTCCACTCCCTCCTTTAATGGTAAAATACATATATTAATACTCCATTTCTTTGAAAATACACATTTAGCCCCAATTAATTAAATTATATGAATATTAATTTATGGGATATTACACCTACAACCCACTATTCCACTTGGAACACCACATCTTTTATTTATTAAAGATTTCCCATCTTACTACACTTTGATAAATCTATTTTATTATCTTAGACCTTTATAATTACTTTTGTTAAGATTTCGGGGGTTAGATATGAGTATTATCAACAACTTTCATGAAGAAATCCAGGGTCAAAAGGGTCTACAACTCCTTCAAAACACTGTTGGAACATAATCATTTTTCTTCATCTCAGTCAACTTAAACCCTCATTGAGTCGACTCATAGGGCTTGGGTCGACACGCCACTCCTTTGGGTCAATACAGTAGGCTTGCTTAGAAGGTTTGGGTCGATGCCAGGGTTGACACACATTAACTCACGCGTGCTCTGGGCACCACCTTAGGTCGACACAAACGCCACCTGGGTCAATACATATGCAGGGACTGAGGTTGGGTCGACACACACATCACTTGGGTCGACTCCTTTTCCCGCCTGTTAAAACTATCGAGAGCTATCAGCTCATGAGTCAACACACCAATACTTAGGTCGACTCAACTCCCAACCTGATAAAACAACAGAGACTGAAAATATCTTGAGTCGACACCCCATACTCCAAGGGTCGACTCACACCGTCGACTGTTAAAACTCCTGAGGAACCATCATTGTGTCAACTCACACCCCAAATGGGTCGACTCAAACTTTGGAAAATAGGCATGCTCTATTTTTACTACAGGTGTAATCTAAGGCCTCGTTTGGGGCAAAAGGTGTTTTTAGGTCCAACATTCTTAGCGTAACCCACAACCATCCTCTTCCTCCCTCAACCCCCAAACATAACCCACTCTACAACCTCTAAAAGGTCACCTATTAAGGTTATTACAACATTAAACTCCATATTTTCCTCTATTGATGGACTCTAAGATGGATTTTAAAAAAAAACCATCCAAATGCATGAATTACCAAACTCAACCCACAACAAGGGGGTTTTCCTTCCCCAAAGAAGAAGAGGTTAGAACTTTACCTTTCAAGGAAGATTGTAGCTCCTTCGTCCATCGATTTCCTTCTCACTGGGTCTTGTGCACCTGAAATTCACCTCCGAAGATGTTGGGACATCTTCCATGGCTCCACAGATCTCTTTCTTCTCTTCTTCCCCTCTCTCAGAATAGGTGTGAGGCTTCTCCTCACTTATCACATCTCCATCTTCTTCCTTCCATGAGTTTCTTCTTCTCGTCTTCTCTATTTCTCTCATTCTCTCTCTAGAACGCAGGTAACTTCGGGAGCACAACCACTGAGACCCTTCCCATCAGAAATGATGACCTCCCAGAGTGATGGGACAACTCAAGACACGGGGGTTTTAATCCCCTACAACCACCTTCTATTGCTATTATTCCAACCATCCGTCTTAACCCTCCAAAAACCTCCTAATATGAAATCAAACCATCTTTGCATAAAAATGCATTTAAGTCCTTCTTGGCTTATAAATTAAGATTCAATCCTTACTAATAATCCAATTAAATAAATTAATTGAGCCCTTTTTTATATTTATATTATTAATCTTTTAACATTTTCTTGAGAAAATACAGAATGTTATAAGTAACCAATGCCACATCATAACTTGGGGCAGCCTCGGCCCATTGGATCTAATATTATAATAGAGTCACCACAGGTTAGCGCATGGGTTTGTTCTCTAAACGATTCTGGTTAAGGTCACCGGACGCATCCGGGCTATCCCTTTAACTGTTTAGTCAATTAGAGTCACCACAAAATTCAAACCGGATCTATTCCCTAGTTGGTCAGAGTCACCTCCGTAGAGGGCTTTCCTCTAGACTTTTTTATTCCCAAGAATCATATCTCATAATCGCACTATATATATAAGAAAAACTTGTAAAACATTTGTACTATAAATTTACAAGAGAATATCATACAATATCATTTAAAAGTATTTAAGACATATGCATTTCCTTTTCAAAGTAATTTGGGAAATACGAAAATTTTATTAAGTACATAGCATGTAAATCCACTCACCTGATATCCTATGCAAGCTCAAATACAACAGTAAGTAAAGGTAGAAATCTTTGTCACCCTGATTATGTAATATAATATATCATAATCCATAAATAAAGCTAATAAACTATTTATACCTATCAAACAGACCCTTTCCCCATTTTATTAATCTTTAACATTTGATTTTGGTGTTAAATTAATTATTAATTAATTTAATTCATCATTAAACTGATGCCTAAGTAGAGCCTTAATATTTGAATTAAAATAGGAATGATTTTTAAGATTTTCGATTCTGTGAGTTAACTCAAAGGGTCTCTGAGTTGACCCAACAGAGTAACAGGTGTTCCTGAGTCGACACAGCAAAGCTGTGTGTCGACTCAAAGTAAGAAGGTCTCGACAGTGCATAATAAACATTCATGAGTCGACTCAAAGGGTCTGTGAGTCAACTCAAGTCTCTCAGGTGGTCATGAGTCGACACCACAGAGGTCGTGAGTTGACCCAAGCCTCTTAGGTTACCATGGGTCGATGCAGAGAAAGCATGTGTCGACCCCAATGCATGATAAAGGTGCTGTGAGTTAACCCATAAAGATGGTAAGTTAACTCAAAAAGTAGGAACCCACGGCATAGGCATCATGAGTCGACCCAAATGGGTTATAAGTTGAACTAAAGGTAAGGCAAAAGGTCATGGGTCGATGCAAATGGTCCATGAGTCAACCCTTGGCAGACAGTCGAGGCAAGGCCTCGTGAGTCGACTTACCCTCCACGTGAGTCGACTCACTAGCGACGGACATGGCTTCTACGGGATGTGAGTCGACTCAAACCATGGGTGAGTCGACCCAAAGCTTCGCACCAGGGATTTCCATGGCTGAAATCTCTGATCTAAGATCTTTTCTTTTTTTCTTTCTTCATAGTTTATTATTTTTATACATTTTATCATCTTTCCAGGAGGTTTATACCAATAATTTCAATATATTCTTATACATTGGTTTTATATAAATATTGTTATATATATATATATACATTACTGTTATATATATCATTATATATATCAGAGCCTAATTCTCTAGTTTCTGTTACATTCAATTGGTAACCATGGTATATTCATATATGTTGCATCATTAAAAGATTAAACTTTTTTCTTGAGAACTAAATAACCATATAACTATGTGATATATATATATATATATCGAAACAGATGTGCAAAATGGATGAACCAAGAATCACAAAGCTGATGATGATGCTGATAATGATGACGGTGGTGCCCTGTTGTGGCAACGTCAATGTTGGTGGTGGTGGTAGTGCTCGACAGTGGTGGTTGCGAAGCAGAGGTTCTTGAGTAGAGGGAGCCGAGAGAGAGGGAGACGAGAATGTAGAGAAGGGGATTACAGAGAGATGGGGTCTCTGCGAGGGATGGACTTCCTTTTTATAAAGGGATTGCTAGCTAAAAATCAAAGATCACATGTTCATCTTATGATTCTCTCCTTATGAGTTTATCATCTTCCTATTTTTAAACCACCAGCTGTTAACCACATGCTCAGGGAAATCTCTTTTTTTATTTTATTTCCTGTTTTTGTTTTATTTCTTCCTTATTCAATTATAATAACAAACTTATTATTATAGCATTTATTACTTTAAATTTTCAGAATCCTTTTAGTAGTTTAATTAATTATATTTTTAATTAGTTAGTTATTTTAATTAATTTATTAATTATTTTATTTTAATAAATTGTTTTTAGGGAAAAAAATACTGAGTTTTACATGTCTTGACATTCATCTGATGTATTTAGAGATTCTGCAAGGCTGCGATTGCTATTATCATCCGAATGAATGTAATTCTAGTGATAGGTGAATAAATATCAAAGTAATCTAGACATTCTTTCTGTCTATATCCTTTGATTATAAGTCTAGCTTTGCATTTGTCTATTGACTCATCAGCTTTCGTCTTTCTCTTAAAGATCCACTTGTGTCCCGGTGACTTATAACTTGGAGAAAGATCTACCAACTCTCAAGTATGATTTTGTAAGATGGAATCAATTTCGCTCTTGATGGCCTCTTTCCATAAAGAACCCTCCAGGGAGGATACAGCTTTGAGGCTCACTTTCTAACAGATACGTTATGAAATCTAGACCAAAAGATGTAGATGTTCAAGCTCTCTTGCTACGCTTGGGCTCCTTTTCTACTTCATCTTCTTGGTTTTGATTGTTTTCATCAATATTTGATCTGGGCTTGAATGTACACATTTAAGCCCCTTAACTTATTTTTTGTATCCTCATTTTATCCATTTAATTGGTATTTTTATTGTGTTTCATGGGCAGGAGCGGATAGACGGACTTGTGGCAACAAAAGAGCTAAAAAAGAAGAAAAGTGCATTCTGGTACAACACGTCCGAACATGCAATTTTTGCGTCCGGACATTCTTTGGCAGAAACCTTACTAGAGTAACACGTCCAGACGTACGTGACTCACGTCCGGACGTGTTTCGGCGAGACATTTTTTTACATGCCGTGTTATTTCGCGTGGCTGAGGGGGGAGGTATAAAAACAAAGTGGTTTTCTGATATTAGGGTTCAAAAATCATTGAAGAAAAGTTCTAAGGAGGCTAGGGTTTCAAGAAACAAGGAAGAAGAAGATGGAAAGGGCTCGTCTAGCCGGATCGTCCTCCTCACCCTCGTTCATGAGCGGCTAACTCCTCCTGCCTAGGGTTTCGATGAAACCCTAGTAGAGTAACTATGAACTTTGCATTTTGATTTACTTTTCGTGTATTTCATTTAACTATTTTGTATAACTCGAGGTTTGATTCTTAATCAATCGGATTTGACTTTATGATTTCGACACCGTCTTTACTTTTTGTGATTGTGAATGAAGAGGTTATGCAAATGGTATCTTAGATGCATGATAGAGACGTGTGATAGGTTATACTAGGATGAGATGGATCGTGCCATTAGAGACGATCTGTGCTACGGAAAGATAGCTTATGCCGGGTTGCTTTCATGTTAACCCTCTTGTCGATCCCGTTGCGACTTGTAGTCAAAACGAGTCATTGTTGAATGAATGCATTTTAGTTTATTAATTGTAGATTTCTAGTTAGTTACGAAGCTAGGGTGGATTCTCAACCCTTGACAATTTCCTTACTATTTTAGAACCATTTTATTTTAATTGTCTTGTAGTTAATTTAGATAATCAAACAACAATCTTTTGAATTGAATTAATTAGAAAATTAATTAGTAAACAACACAACTCAGCCTTATTGTCCTTGAGAATCGACACCTGATCTTAACCACTGTTCTACGGAATAGCTAGTTTAAATCAGTTTTTATAAATTTTATCTTTGACCGCGCAAACGACAAGCGATCAAATTTTGGCGCCGTTGCCGGGGACATTTAGCATGATTATTTGTTTAATGATTAGTTTTCTTTTTAATTCTTAGTTAGATTTATTTTTAATTTATTTTTTCTGTTAATTTTTTATTACAGGGTGCTTGGTGATTGAATGAGGTCCGGTGGGGCAACTGACTTCACGTCGAAAGCTCTGTGAGTTTGTTTTTTTTATTATTTGTTTTTATTTTTATTCTGAGGTAGGGTGTCTAGAATTAATCATTTTGGGCATTGTGGTTGTGCATGCATGGTCGTAGGTCTTGCTTTCCAAACTTAATTCCAATTGACCTAGAAATTGAGCAGGCCTGTAGGACCAGTCGAGTTATCTCCCATTATCGTAGACTTGATCATTTGAGTCACGAAGATATGGACCCTCCTGAGCCACAAGTTCGGCAATTGAGGGAGTACTTTACACCGTCTGCATACACGTCCCTGACGTGCATTAGGCTGCCAGATGTGGCAGCCGCTCATTATGAGATCAAGTCCAACACGATATAAATGTTCCCATCTTTTTATGGACTAAATAATGAGGACCCCTACCATCATTTGGACGAATTCCTTGAAGTGTGCTCAACACTTAAAATTCAACACTTCTCAGATGATGCCCTAAGATTGCGGCTCTTTCCTTTCTCCCTGAAGGATAAAGCCAAATATTGACTCAATTCTTTGACGGGAATTACAATCACATATTGGGCTCAACTGCAACAGGAATTCCTGAAAAAGTACTTTTCCATTGGTAAGACCAACCAAGTACGATGAGCCATCACGAGCTTTTTGCAAAATGGTGGTGAGCAATTTCATGAGACGTGGAAAAGGCTTAAAGACCTCATCAGAAAGTGTCCCCATCTTGCTGTGCCTAAATGGCAACTTGTGCAGTACTTTTATGACGGTTTGTCATCTCAGCACCGACACATGATTGATGCCTCATGTGAGGGAACTTTTATGATGAAGAGTGAGGACGAGACATGGGCACTCTTTGCAAATTTGAGTGAAAATTCTCAGCACCATGCCTCCACTTCTCGAGGTGAGAGGAGCATGTTACCTAATGCCCCTAAGCAAGGTGGCTTGTATGAGGTTGGTCAGTCCACTGACCTTTCTCTTAAAGTCGATGCATTGACTAGGAAAATAGATAGTCTGCTCTCTATAAGGCAATTCTCTCATCCTCACCATTCTCAGCCGCCTGTTTATAAGGAGTTATGTTCTTTGTGCACGAGTCCAGCTCACTCAGTGAGTGAGTGTCATTTAGCGTCCCAGTTTCCTAATTTTGTTCAGGAATAGGTTAATGCGACTTAGGATTTCTCTAAACCGGCGAACAATCCTTTTTCTAATACTTATAACCCGGGATGGAGAAATCACCTAAATCTTTCCTGGAAATCACAAGTTCCAGGCATTTCCTTTACTCCTGCCCCTCAGTTGTCTTATCCAAACATGAGCACTCATACTCCCTCCCGACCTATGGCACAGCAGCCTTACCAACACCCTCCTCCTCCTCTATGAAATTCTGCATTTGAGAAGAAGGTGTTGCAGGCCCTTCAAGGCCTTAAGGCAAATACCCAATTACTACATTCTCACTCTCAGTCCATATCAAAGCTAGAAATCCAAGTTGGACAACTAGCTAATGCTATAAATAGAAGATAGAAAGGAAAACTGTCTAGCCAGCCGGTTAACAATCCTAGGGGCCAGTTTGAGATTGATAGTTCGCAAGCTAGTGATACATATCACGAGCAAGCGAAAATAGTTATTACCCTTAGGAATGGATGAGAGGTAAAGACTAGACCTGAGGGAGACATTAGGAAAAAGGAAAAGCATGTCGGCAGCCCCGAGAGTTCTGGGGTTGATAGAGCATCCACTTCAAATGAGGACACCCCTCCTGATCCTTCCATTACACTCCCAGTTTCGAGGCCATCTTCTTATGAGCCAAAGGCGCCTTTTCCATCGTGCCTATCTTCACCTTCGCCTTTTAGCAAGAAGGGAGTAATAATGGAGGATATGCTTGAAATGTTCAATCAAGTTAAAATCAACCTCCCTCTTCTAGACGCTATAAGATAGGTTCCTTCATACGCGAAATTTCTTAAGTACCTATGTACTCAAAAGCGAAAGTTTAGAACACATGCATCACAGAAAGTCATTCTCACTGAGCAGGTTAGTTCTATACTTCTTCACGACACTCCTCCTAAGCTTAAGGATCCTGGCACTCCTACCATTTCATGTGTCATAGGAGACCATTTCATTGATCGAGCTTTGCTAGACTTAGGAGCTAGTGTCAATTTGTTGTCGTACTCAGTATATGAGATATTTGGGTTGGGCGAACTAAAACCCACGACGGTCACTTTGCAACTTGCAGACCGATCCATTAAGGTACCGCATGGTGTGATAGAGGATGTTTTGGTGAAGGTTGACAAATTTTTGTTTCCTGTCGACTTCATAGTTCTAGACACCGAGCCAGTGCATAACCTTAAGAAACAGGCTCCAGTCATTCTTGATCGATCATTTTTAGCTACGGCCAATGCCTGCATTAATTGTCGGTCGGGATTGATGGATGTCTCATTTGAAAATATGAAGAAGCGGCTCAATATGTTTAGTGCCTTGCAACAGCCTCAACAGAGTAAAGATTGCTTTGCAATTGACTCGACTTCACATTTAAAAGATGAGGCACCACCCCACATTCTCCCGACTGCACTTTCTGGTAAAGTGGAATGTGAGCCACCACCCACCCCCTCGAGTGTTATGTCACTTAGTACTCTTCATTCACCTTCGAGACTCGAGTGGAACTCACCACTGCTTGCGAATATGCGTACACGATTAGACGCAAATGAATTCTTTCCCGCAAGAGGTGAGGGTTGAACATTGATTTCGTCTGGCCAAAGACGCTAAACTTTGCTCTTTTCGGGAGGAAACCCAAATTTTATAGTATAAGGTGAGTTTAATATTGGTTTATATCTATCTTTCATTTTTTTAGGTTTGAGGTTGGTTTAAAAAATACAAAAAAAAATGCATCCGAATGGAAATGTCTACGTCCGGACGGAATGGCACAGGGAACACACTTCCTCCCAGCGTCTGGACACTCATCACCTGCGTCCGGACGTTTTTTTTAGTAGTGTCCGGACGTTTTTTATTTCCGTTCGGATGTTTTTGACGCCGAAAAAAATATCGTTCTGTGTTCGGACGTTTTGTATTGCGTTCGGACATTTTTATTTAAAAAAAAAAAATTTCCTCTTTTATTGTTCTTTCCTTCTTTAGTTTCTTTTAGTTTTTTTTTAATTTTATTTATTT
>JAUTBS010238864.1:0-11404 GCA_032361285.1 Aequorea victoria
GCTCCTCGACAGGCTCATATGGATGCCGTCTTTCATATTCTGAGATATCTTAAGACCTGTCCTAGTCTTGGCTTATTTTTCTCTGCTGGTACTCAATATGTGGGTTCTCATGTTTCACAGACGCTGATTATGCTGAGTCTAAAATCGACAGACGCTCTACTTTTGGTATCTGTACTTTCTATGGTAATCACCTCATCTCGTGGAAAAGTAAGAAACAGGCAGTCATCTCACGATCTTCAACCGAGGCAGAGTATCGAGCTGTGACCTAAGGTACTTGTGAAATATTTTGGTTTCGGTCTATTTTTGCTGAATTGGGGTTTTTGGAGAGAGAATCTTCTCAATTATTTCGTGACAACAAATCTGCCATTATGCTTGCCTCAGACTCTGTTCTTCATGAACGGTCCAAACATATAAAAGTTGACATTCACTTCATTCGGGAAAAGCTTCGAGCAGACACTATTACTCTATCATTTGTTCCCTCAAAAGAACAAACGGCTGATATGTTCCCTCAACTTTGCTTCAGTCATCAATTGTCAAGTTTGGTTTGATTGACATCTTTGCACCTGCTTGAGGGGGAGTGTTGGAATTAATATGGAATTAATAGCTTCTAAGATTTATTCCTTCCTTGATTGTAGTCATTTCCTTTCTAGTTATTTCTTTTATCTTTTTTTTTTTCCCTTCTTTGTAATGATAGGTGACTTTTGATTTAAAGAGTAATTCTCTACTCCGAAATACTTGACGATGTAATTCCGAAATACTTGATGAAGTAATTGGTTAAGATAACATGGAAAGATGAAAAATTGTTTTTAAAGAATTCATAACTGTTTTATGGAAATGTATGGGAACATCTCTTGTATATAAATCCTCTATTAAGAGGTAGTTGATGAGACTAGTGGAACAGGGTGATTGAAATCATGTAAATGATAAGCCGGATTTATAACTGTATTTCTGAGACTATTTATGAACTATTCCTTATAACAACACCGTCGTATTACAACTGTGATGCTACTTAATTCTTTTAGTTGCAATTTATAATGGCAATTGCTAGTGTTATGGTGAGCTTGTTGAACCTTATAGATCACCCCCACACAGATTTATTTGTGGCAGGTACGAATTGAAAAAGTGTTCGGCTGAGTCCACTGCGAAGTTTAAGTGTGGCTGTTGGGAGTTTTGATGGAGACATACGCCATTTTGTTTTTATTTTTGCTTGTAAGGAATTAGTGTAATTTGTCGCCATGGAGCCTTTGATAATAAAGAAGGTTTAATGTTTATGTTATGATTCCTAACGATCTCTTTGATGTTTAAACTGTTACACGGTCTTGGGTAGAACTAACCCCAAAAGCTAGCTATTGAAGTGAGGGTGCCCTCACGCTTATATACTGCACATTACTTTTGTACTTAGGCAATATGAGACTTCACTTCACAGAATCCCTCACGCTCAACGTGCTTACTCGGCAGCACATGTCGCGTGCAAGCCAGGGATATGCACCTTACCCATTCCTGGTATTCCTGTTCTGATACCATGTTACACGATTTTGGGTAGAACTCAACTCAAAAGCTACCATGTTACACGGTTTTTGGTAAAATTCACCCCAAAAGCTAGCTATTGAAGTGAAGGTACCCTCACACTTATATACTGCACATTACTTTTGTACTCAGGCGATGTGGGATTTCGCCTCACAAAAATATCTATATAAATATATTGTATGAAATATTAACACCGAGCCACAAAAAAAATTCCTTACAATATAAATGCTTCTGTAAGTGCTCCAAACCTTAAGATCTTCGATGTGCTCTCCCACCCCCACTATTGTCCCTTGTAAATATGCCTAGACCTCTCGGTTGTCTTCATTAATGATATGAAATGATACAAACCCTTAGCTAGAACTCTTGAAAACTAGTTTTCAAGGGGAGGGTGCCCAATAGCTTATATTCACACGGCCAAGGTTCTCATTTAACTAGTGTGAGACACTAGGATTATAACAGAATACTTTTGCCTCTATTCAATAAAAAAAGAGGAAAATGCAAAGAAAAAAAAATATCCAAAACACTGCCATTTCTATTAACAATATTATTTTTCTTGGGGTTATAGGTGGTGTCTTTTTTTTTTTGGGTGTGTGCATATGTGTGCTAATCCAATTGGCAAATGCTTGTTAAGCACAAAGCTTTATTATCAACACCACCATGATCCAAAAACACAATTTGAAATTACATTTCATAGTGAATCCACAATTCTACTGTTACTAAAGCATGTAATTACTAATGAAACAGATAATTGCAAAATCCAAAGGATTAAGGAAAGCTCTGAATCAGATTTAGAAAATTTAAGCACAATACCTGAGACCCAGCAAGCTCCTCAAACTGCTTTGCCCAGTCCTCCATCATTGCATCCTTCTCAAAATCCTGGGCACCAGGTTTTGGACCAGTCATTGACTCCAAACCCTTTACGGCCTCCCTAGTCTGCTCTCTCAGCTTATCGAGAGCCTCTGATACATGTGAATCCTTTGAAACCTTTTGCTTGCCCTTTTTCTTACTTCTCAAATCCGGCAAACCCATCCCCAAACCTTGAACCTCACTAGGCATAGAAGAACTCTCTTGGTTCTTCACTTCACTATCTCCACTCCTGTCACCATGTTTATATCTTTCCTTCAAAGCCAGTAATCAAATCCCAAAACTTTGAATAATTCTAGCTGTCTGTGTGCACATGCATGCATGCACGCACACACACACAAACAGGGGCGGAGCTACATGGGGGGTGGGGGGGGAGGTGCAAGTGCCCCACCCCTAAGACACAAACAGAGAGAGAGAGAGAGAGAGAGACCTCTGAGCAGAAGAACTAAGGTTGAGGTTTTGGAAATCATCCAAAGCACCTGAAATGATTCTGGTGGTTAAAACCCCAGTTGACACATGCATGCATAAATGAACTCAATTATATGCTTACAGAAAACTCTAACAAATTTACGCTTTCCACGAATTTCATTATACAATTCAGATAATATGTCGTGGAGGCATTAGTTCTCAAGTCTCGTGAGATGTTTTCTTCCCTAATTTGTTGAAATTCTTCTTCTTTTTCTTTCTTTTTCGATATCCTTTGAAAAACAGCATAGTAGACCATATGCCTACCAAAAAAGGAAAAGGAAAACAATCTCTTCTCAATTCCTCATGGGAAAAACTAGCAACAACTTGACATTTATTGTACTTGCAGAAACAACATCATATACCACATAGGACAAAGCAGAAATAGTGACACTTATAATGAGACCAACTTCTTCATTGATTGTTGTTAGAGTTTATGAGTTTATGTTCTGTTTTATCTTATTTTCTTCTCTTGTTTATGGTAGGAGGAAATTTTTGTCTTTTGGACTCTCTATTACTTTAATATAAATACCTAGAGGTTAGAGGTAAAGGTAAAGGTAAAGGTAAAGGTAAAGGGTTAAGTTAGAAACCTTAAAACCTATTCACTTATTTCTCCTTCTCTCCTCTTCTCTTCTCTTCTCTATAACCCTAAAACAGTAAAACTCAATTTTTGTATTTTAATATAGTATTAGAGTATAAGATCCTAACCTAGAAGTTCAGCGCAATCATTCGATTTTTTATTTTTTGAATTGCCACCATCGCCGACCATCACGCCGTTCGACCATCGATGTTCGACAAACAACTGGTATCTAGGGTATCGCGATACACCTGGTATCTAGGGTTCGACAAACAACTAGTATCGTGACATTCGACTTTCACCTGGTATCGACATTCAACGTCGTTCGACAGACTCCAAGTGGCCTTTCGTATTCTACTTGGTGAACGATTGGTATCCAGGGTTTTCACCCACCCTTCGATCAATGATGACCATCGTCGATCTCTCTGGCATCTATGGTTCGACAACTGGTCTTTCTGGTTCGATAGCTCTGTTCGATGACTGGCACGATAGCTTTGTTCTCCCTTTGGTTCGACGACTGGCTCTCTGAGTTGCGACCCACCCTTCTTGTTGCGACGACCCTCGTTGGACCTTTGGTCTTCTTCCAGTAACCACTATTTTTATCATTGCTTAGTGTGGGTTTCTATGGCTTAGTTTGCTTGTTCGCTGGTTTTCTGTGAGTTTACTAGGTGTTTTTTTTCTTGGTTCTTCTCTGGTGTTGGAGTTGCTGAAAACAAAACCTCTTTAATTCGGGATGATGATATGCCCAAATCCATTACATGTACGAAGTTAAATGGGATCAATTATCTTGCTTGGGCACATGCTGACAAACTTTTTTTGCGTGGAAAGCGCAAATTAAAGTACGTTACTGATGATACTTTGCCTAAACAGATCCAAAATATGAAGATTGGATGTGTAAGGATTCTGTTGTTATTGACTAGTTGTGGCATAGCATGTAGCATTCTATTGCATCGATAGTTGAATTTTGTGACACTTCTAAAAAGATATGGAATTTCGCAGCTGAATCTTTCTCCCATCAGAGTAATGTTTCCCGTGTTTTGAAATCTATGAGAATATTTTCACCACGAAGTAGTCCGGGAAGCCATTATCTGAGTATTATAGCACGTTGAAGAATCTTTAAGATCAGTTACTGCACTTACGACCCTTTACTACTGATCTAGCACAACAGTAGCGTCACTGGGAGAACTTTATGATTGTTTTCTTACTTTCTGTTTGGATCATGAGCTACAGGGGTTCAAAGATCAGATTCTTACCAGTGAGACATTGCCTACTGCCAGGGGCGTATCCAATTAATGACCAGAGGGGGCACGTGCCCCCTCTCAATTTTCCATATTTACACTATCATTTATAAAAAAGAAAATTATTTTAGATGCATTTTTTAAAAAAATTATTCTACCTACAGCACGTGCCCCTCCTAAATTATGAAACAATCTCATTATTTTTAATTGTTTTAAAAAAACTTGCAACTATAGACCTTAACATACCATTTTTTAATTTTAAAAGATAGCCCAATCATGTTCAAAATATTCTATTCGAATTTTTATTTGGCATGCACAGCCATAAGCCTAATTTATTCATAACTCAAGAATTAACTGTTAAATTCACACAAAAAAAATATTATTTATTGTTGAAGTATCGTGTAAATGTCATAATATTCTTAGAAAGAAACAAATTGCAAAAGCTATTGAGAGGCAATGTTGTAATGTTTTCAAATGGGTAACGATTAATTAAAGAAATCAGTCTCAAACATTTTGGTGAGACATGATTGGGCTTGCACTATAGTACTTTAGTTAGATTGATCAATATAATTTAAGCAGTGATTGATGTGTTTGAATTTATTTCAGAAGATTTGAACTAAAAAATAAATAAATAAATAAAGATGAATATATAAGTTTTTGTACTTATTTTTAAAAATTATTGTAAAAGAATAAATTACAGATTTTTGTACCATGTAATAATTGTTTAAGTTCAGGAATATTTTGTTTTTATTAATTTGTGGAAGAAAAAGAAAATCAAGATTAAAATTAGTAGTGCCCCCTCTGACGTATACTCCTGGCTCCGCCACTGCCTACTGCAACTAATACTTATTCTCGCCTGTTGCACTCATCATTGGGACAATTATCCCCTGTGTCTCGCCCTACTTCTCTTTCAGAGACCTCGGCTTTAATCTCTACTGGTGATCGTAGTGGTCCACGTGGTGGGCGTAGTTATCGTAGTGGCTCCCGTGGTGTTGGACGAACGAGTGGCCGCAGTGATGGAAAATGTGATCATTGTGGAGGTACCAATCATAACGAACCCTACAGTTGGAAGAAGCATGGCAAGCTCAATTATGCTCATCAAGTTACCAATGGTATTGTATAGTCTCTGACATTTTCAGCACCTTCTGGCCATGTGGCTCCTATTTTTAGTTCTCAAGAGGGACACATCTTTCAACTTAGCGATCTTGTTCAGGCATTACGTAGTTCTTATCCTTCTTCAACTTCTACTGCTACTTTAGCCGATTAAAGTAGTACTGCATGTGCCGCTCTGTCGTCTCCTTCATGGGTTATAGATTTTGTACCTAGCTCCCACATGTTTGACAAACGTACCAAATAATTTGTTTAGACAATGCCTTGGAGTATATACAGTCTCTTGTTGCCTCTTTTTGTGTTGATCGTGGTGTTATTCATCAAACTAGTTGTGCTCGTATCTCTCAACAGAATGGTGTCGCTGAGCGTAACCATCGACACTTGTTAGATGTTGCCCGTACCTTGTTCCACATGCAGGTACCAAAACGGTTTTGGGGTGATGTTATCTTTACTGCTTGTCATTTCATTAATCGTATGTCCTCTATAGTTTTGAATCATAAGTCACTGTATACATTACTATACCTGATTCATCTCCTTTTCACATCATTCCCCAGGTGTTTGGTTGTGTTGCTTTTGTCTAAGTACTTGATTTTAGCCTTGATAAGTTATCTCCTCGGGCTCGTAAGTGTGTTTTTCTTAGGTACTCTCATACTCAAAAGGGATATTATTGTTATCATCCTGAGTCTCGGCACTACTTTATTAGTGATGACCTCACCTTCTTTGAGTCGACCTCCTTTACTTCTGTCTGGAAGGACTTATTATCTGACCTTATCTGTTGTCGTGAGGGGGAGTTAACCTACCCTTCCCTTGCCTATCCCTCTTCCTGTGCAGATACCCTCTCCTCCACTGCAGGTGTATTAGCGATCTCAGGACAAGACTGTTATGCCCTATGGCCCAAACACCTCATCTTCCTCGTCGGTAGTCCCTACTCAAACTGATAACTTACCCATTGCTTTGCGGCGAGGTAAACATACTTTTACTCAATATCTTATTACTCAGTATGTGTCTCATGATAGACTCTCTCATTGTCTTCATTCCTTTGCTTGTGCCTTGTCCACTGCTTCTATTCCATCTTCATATAAGCAGGTTATGTTTCTGTCTGTCTGGAAACACGCTATGAATGAGGAGATGAGTGCTCTTCATAAGAATCATACATAGAAGCTTACTTCTCTTCCTTCAGGGAAACAGACAGTGGGTTGTCGTTGGGTGTATGCTATCAAATATTTTTCGGATGTGTCAATTGAGCGGCTTAAGGCCCACTTAGTGGCAAAAGGATACACTCAGACTTATGGTGTTGATTATTTAGAGACTTTCTCTCCTATGACTCGTCTTAATTCTGTTCGGATTCTTCTATCTGTGGCGGTTAATCGGTCTTGGCCATTATATCAGCTTGATATTAAAAATATCTTTCTTCACGGTGAACTTCAGGAGGATGTGTATATGGATCAGCAACCTAGTTATGTTGTCTCTGGCAGCGAACATCTTGTGTGTAGTTTGGATAAGGTTCTGTATGGTCTGAAGCAGTCTCCCCGTGCTTGATTTGATTGTTTAGCTTTGTAGTGATAGATTTTGGCTTCTAGCGTTCCACTGCTGATCATTCTATTTCTTTCGTCATTCTTCTAGCGGCACCATTGTATTGATCGTCTACGTGAATGATATTATTATTTTTAGTGATGATTATGCGGGTATTGTTGCCTTGAAGCGACACTTGGGTCAAACATTTCATACTAAAGACTTAGGTTTGCTTCGCTATTTTCTTGGCATTGAGTTTGCTCGATCTTCTCAGGGCATTACTCTCGCACAGCGGAAATACGTTATGGGTCTTTTATCTGAAACTAGTCTTCTTGGTACTCGCCCAGTTGATACTCCTATAGACTCTACTACAAAACTTGATGCTGACCTTGGCGATCCTTTTCTTGATGTCGGTCGATATTATCGCCTTGTGAGAAAATTGGTTTATATCACTGTCACTCGTTCTGACATTACCTATGCCGTTGGCATAATAGCCAGTTTCTGCATGCTCCGCGACAGTCTCACTTTGATGTTATTTGTCGAATTCTACGCTATTTGAAAAGTTCCCCTGATCGCGATTTGTCCTATCACCCATCTAGTTCCTTATATGTTGCTAACTTTAGTGATGCAGATTGGGCTAGTAGTGACTTTGATCAACGCTCTACTTCTGGCTATTGTACCTTTGTTGTGGCGTAGTAAAAAATATGCAGTTGTTGCTCATTCTAGTGCTGAATCTGAGTATCACGCTATGGCTCATACTGCATCAAAACTGTTATGAGTTCGCTCTCTTCTTCTAGAATTTTTGCGATCGCATTGCTTCTCCAATGCAGATGTATTGTGATAATCAAACAACTATTTTCATTGCTAATAATCCAGTCTTTCACGAGCGCACTAAGCATATCGAGATTGATTGTCACTTTATTTGGGACTTGTTATTGCAAAAGCACATTGCAACTCCATATGTTCACTCGGAAGACCAGTTGGATGATATTTTCACGAAACCTTTATCTCGAGCCTCTTTTCAATAGTTATCCTTCAAGATGGGCATATTTAATCTCTATGCTTCACAGATTCAGCTTGAGGGGGAGTATTAGAATTTATGTTCTGTTTTATCTTATTTTCTTCTCCTATTTATGTCAGGAGGGTATTTTTGTCTTTTAAACTCTCTATTGCTTTAATATAAATACCTAGAGGTTAGAAGTAAAGGGTTAAGTTAGAAACTCTAAAACCTATTCACTTATTTCTCCTTCTCTTCTCTATAATCCTAATCTTTGTATTTTAGCAATTGCTATTTAGGTAAGGTTTTCCTAAACTAAGAGAACCTATTAATCGATTTAATGGAATTATGGAAATGTGTATCTTAACATACAATTCACTTACTAATGTATATAACAGAGCTCAATTTTAGGCTCCATTTGCATCAATAATCTTACCAAGGAGAGATCATTTTGAGTCGAAACCTACATCTCAACATTATTCATGGTACACGTGTTACACAATTTTAATAAGAAAATTGATATATGTAGTTGATAATGCTAGCCAAGATAATCCTATACTTAAAAGATTAAGAAACACCAAAAGTTAAGAAAACAAAAGTGGAAGTCGAAGTAAAAAAAAAAAAACCAAAATAAAAATCCCAAATTTATGTTCATTTAACATGTCAAAGGAAGTATTTCAGTTGTAAGCATAAAGTGAGTTTGAAGATATCGACTTTTTTTCTTGCCAATTACAGTTGCAAAAGGATCTTTATTCAGTAGCACATTTTGCAAACACACATGCACACTGATGGGCAAAAAAACAACTTGGTTAGAGAATATCAGATTCATTTAGAAAATTCATGGTCATGAACTCAAAGAAAAGAAAATACCCTTTTTGCTTAACAACAATATTTCCATGCTATGATTCCGCTTATTATTCTCAGAATGATGACTCAAATAACTCGTCAAAATAAATGTACTAGAAAACAAATGGAACATATTCCTAAATTTAAAGGGTTGACAAACTATCCACCAAAGCAAACGAACTATTTAAAAAACTTATGATAGATATCTAATAAGTAATAACATAGAGCTATATGTATATATGTTCAACGAAGTGATCGTGATGTTATGGTTTGGAGTGTATTTAAAAAATGAGTATTTTCAGTGCAATCTTTTTACCGGTACTTGTGTCCACTTATATGCTTTGAAAGGTATTTTGAAGGAACACGGCTCATCCTAAGGTAGTTTTCTTCGCTTGGACAGCTACTTGTGAGGACATCTTTTCTTTTTTTTTGATAACCTGTCCGGGTCAGCTTACGCGCACCTCGACTAATCCTGGTAGGAGACTAGCACAACATCCCACCACCGCGCCCTTAAATTGTGGTTTTGATCCCAGGAAGAATCGAACCTGTGACCGTGGGCGTACCACACAGCCACAAGCTCGCCCTAACCACTATCCATACAACCTTAGGAAGAGAACAGGGTGATGATTGATTAGTGTTAAGTGTGCAAGCAAGCATGGGAAAGCATAATCATCTCCCTCTATAGCATCCAATGTCTAGAGAATTATGGAATTTGATCTCTCAATTTTTTGTATGGCACGGGTCATGTCGTTTCAGTAGGAGAGGGTTCTTACTTCCCAAGGAATTCAGACATAAAGATCATGGACTTATGCATTTTCTACATGCTTTGGAGGCTAGATAAAAATAAATAAAAAATCTTCTGCGGGTGTCGAATCATCACTGTGTAGTTTGAAAAGACTTTTGCCCCATTATATTGGTTGAGAGAGGATTGTCCATTCTTGGTTTTATCTTGAGCAGTTCATGGGATACCTATACCTGCATGCTGGTTTATAGTTTCCCGGCTTGGCCTTTTGAGTATACATGTTTCGTCTGCTTAAGGCACTTTTGATATATTGTTTATATTATACATTTGCCAAGCAAACAAAAAGTTTCATAAATCTTCTCTTTTCTTAACAGACACAAACACACACGAGGAAAATTACAAAGATTAATCAGATAAATAATGCATAAAAGTGCATCTTGAATTAGCAGCAGGAGTAGTGTCCAACATACCACTGGAAAATTTATCTGCAAAGGTTGATAACACAGTTCTGTATCATTTCTATTGATACCGGGAGATAGCCCAATGCCAATCGAATGCTCAAAGATTGGAATAAAATAGATAAATTAGTCATGCATAAACTAAACGAAGACTGTATTTAAAAAAAATTACATTCTATCGCAATCTGATCAGCATCATTATGGTCTTATTCTCATCCCGAGGTAAGAATGTCCAGCCAACTCCAAAAAAATATGAACAACACTGACCATTGTTCAACATTCCCAATTTAAACCCAGAAAACAAACCAAAAAGTTAGAAATTGCATGATAAAAAATTTCATGGATTGCCTCTGCTCCACATTGCATCGAACACTTTGCAAACAAAACTATTGTATAGGGGCATATACTCAACAAACTCTTTCAGATCAATAGCAAAGGATTATAGCGGCCATTTTATATGTGAAACTCAAAAACCATGAATAGAGAAATAATTTGTGTAAACCTGACCTTTATGGAAGAACAGATTACCCGTATTCTGGACTAGTTTGAACGACACCATAAAAATCAAATTTATTCATTTGATTCTCGCGCGTGACAATAAATTGCAAGGTTACCGCAATATCATCCATATACAGCAGTTATAGATACACTTAGAGAGAGAGAAGCAAAGAGATTGAGTTTCTTACTGTCAAGTAGTTGGTTTAAATCGTCGGAGTGTTCGGCCATTGCTGCTCGCAATCTCTCCCCCCCCCCCCCCCCCCCCCCCCCCCCCCCCCCCCTCCGCAATTGCTTGACGCTAGCGGAGCAGCCGACAAGACCGGTGGGCTTTTTGCTGGGTTTTGGCTCAAAATCGTTCATTTAGCATTCTCGCGTTCATCGCCGTTTCGACGCCAACAAGCACGAAAGGAATTTCTTCGCACAAATCCACCATCATAACGAATTTTTTTCATAAAATTTAAATTTTGGTTTATCTCTCCAACTCTTCTAAACAGGACTCTTATTGTACATTATGTTTAACCAACACATAATAATAGTTTTTTTAATTTGAGAGAAGCGAGAGAGAGAGAC
>JAUTBS010238975.1:0-11402 GCA_032361285.1 Aequorea victoria
ATCTCAATCCTAAATGAACTTTTAAACCAAAATCTAATTAATTAAATAAGATTTTAATTATAAGTAAAAGGTTTAATTATAAATAGAGTTTTAAAATAAAATCAAATTAAAGATGGAAAAAATGAGTTTGAAAATGTAAAAAATAGATTTAAAAATGGATAAAAAGTAGACAAAAAGTGAAAACACATCTTAACTATTGATTGAATATGGAGAAATGACAACTCTTGGATTGTCACATAAATGTCACTATCAAAGTTCACCTCCCTTGTAATATAGATGGCTTTAACCATCTACCGTCTAATAGAAGGTTCATTAGAAGGTTTGATAGGCTCTTTAAATAGTCTGCTAACTTCAATGGCGTTCCTGGGTACAGAAATGAGATAACATTGGCTGCGTATCGAGGTTTCCCATTAATAAACCCCGCGCCCTTGACGAAAATGAGTGTACGGGAGATATTGAAATAGTCTCTCACTTCAACGGCGTGTTTGTTGTGAAGGTTTTGAAGTCTCAATTGTGGGAAAAAATGTCAACAATTACGTTGTTTTTGGTGGAGCGGACTTTACTCCCACACAGGCTATGTAGAAAGTGCTTTTGTTGGAGTCAAATTTAAAGCCTTTTCCTTCATGTTTTTGGTGGAGCAGACTTAAGTTATTTGGAATCAAATTAAAAATAAGTTATTTGGTATTCTTCCAAACAAGACTTAACCCTTCACAAAAAAAAAAACCTATTTCATATTATTCCAAACTTGACATAACCCTTCAAAAGTAAAAATCAAAACGAAAATCAACACAACCTATTTGGTATTATTCCAAACTGGACTTAACGCAGAATTTGAAAATGCAAAAACAAGAAGAAGAAAAAAATATTAAACTGTGTGGGGGTAAAATTGGAATAACATATTTTAGCTATACAAATCAAACATGTTTTTATTAGTCCATTAACTAATCCTAATTATCCAATGTCAATCAAACACAAATTTAACTAATCCGACCTCATTACTAATCAAATCACATTCATAATTTTACACTATTCACACCACTTTATCAATTCCACACAACTTATACCAGTTATCAAACGAGGCCTAAGTATCTTACACGAGTACTTGATTTATTTAGTCAATGTAGAAAAAATTGTAACATTAACACCAAGATATACACTTAGAATTGAAAAATATTAGATGGTAATCAAATAGATGAGAGAAAAATAATTGAGAGAGAACAAAATAAACGGTTAATGAAAGTGATTACCCAAGAGTTAGGGCAACCTCTCTAAACCTCATTATTTATATAACATAGAGATTAAAGGTACAAATACCCTTATACTAAACTAAGTATAATACTTAACACTCCCCACAAATTGGTACATAGATATCCCTCATACCCAATTTACATACAATAGAGTGAAAAACTTTGCTACCAAGTACCTCCATGAAAACATCCGCTAGTTGATTTTCTGATTTTACAAAAGGTATACAAATCAAACCTTTTGTCAACTTTTCTTTGATTAAGTGTCTGTCAATCTCAATATGCTTGATCCACTCACGCTGAACTGGATTATAAGCAATATTGATAGCAACTTTATTATCACAATATAACTTCATTAGATTAGCACCAGACACACCCAAGTCTCCCAATAAGACTTGAAGTCACTAAGTTCACAAGTGCCACAAGTCATAGCCTTATACTCAACCTCTGCACTGGATTTAGCTACCAAAACTTGCTTCTTGCTTCTCTGAGTAACCAAATTACCACCTACAAAAGTACAATATCCTGAAGTAGATCGTCCATCATCAATAGATTCAACCCAGTATGCATCAATAAATGCTTCTACTCTCATGTGACCATAGTTTGAAAACAAAACTCTTTTTCCGGAGCTGACTTAAGGTACCGGAGAATATGAAACACAACATCGAGATGTATATCACGGGGATCATGCATAAATTGACTAACAACACCCACTGCATACGCAGTATCTGGGCGCGTATGAAAGATATATATCAGTTTCCCAACAAGTCTTTGGTAACCGAGGCACCCACATTCCCACAAAGTCGGTGATTAGACGCAATAGGAGAATCCACTAGTCTAGCAACTTCAATCCCAAGAAAGTCGCGTAAGCGACCGAGATCTTTGATTTCAAACACTTTTGTCATACAATTTTTGAGTCGTGGCGTCTCTTTCACATCATTACCTATCAAAACTATGTCATCTACATACACTATGCGGATAGCAATTTTATCTCCACCTCGCTTAAAGAATATAGTACGATCAGCATAACTTTGCTAAAACCCAAATCTCAACATCGCCTCAAGGAATCGATCAAAGCAGGCTCTAGGGAACTACTTCAACCCATACGATGCTTTCTTCAACCGACAAACTTTCCCATCAGTGGAAGGTGATGAGAATCAAGGGGCATATCCATATACACTTCCTCTTCGAGATCGCCATGTAAAAATGCATTCGTTACATCAAGTTGTTGCAAGGGTCAACTCAGGTTAGCTACACAAGAAAGAAGAATACGAATCGAGTTCATCTTGGCTACGGGAGAAAAGGTCTCCTAGTAGTCAATACCAAAGGTCCGAGTGTAGCCTTTAGCAACTAGTCGTGCTTTGTATCTCTCAACAGTCTCATCTGCTCTCTGCTTAACTGTGAACACCCATTTGCATCCCACAGGTTTCTTCCCATTGAAAAAGGAAGCTAACTCCCAAGTGACATTCTTGTTCAGAGCTCTCATCTCTTCTACCATAACTTCTTTCCAGTTACGGTCAGTGAGAGCCTCTTGCCAACCCTGTGGAATATATACAGAGGACAAAGTCGAGACAAAAGCACGATATGAAAGGGACAAAGAATCATAAGACACAAACTCTGAAATAGGGCGATGAATACAAGTTCTAACTCCCTTTCTGAGAGCAATAGGCAGAGTGGAGTCACCAACATCTTGATTATGCTCTACAAGGGATCCAACAGATGGCTCATTACCTGAAGTAGGAATAGGAGTGTCAACTGGAGTCAGGGATCACAATTGGCGCGGTGATACATGAGTAACATGTTCCTTTGAACGTCAAGAATAGGTCTTGAGATCAATCATATCCAATCTGTCACTCTCTCCCTCACCATCTAATTTGGGCTCCCCCTCACCACCCAATTTAGGCTCCCTCTCACCATCTAATCGGGGTTGGTCTCCCTCACCATCCAAATGAGAAGAAAGTGAAAAATAAGACAACATGGGAGATGTAGATGCCAACTCTTCATCAGTGAATAAACATAAAAGGACTTAGATTCACAAAAAATTACGTCTATAGTACCATAAACTTTACGAGATAGAGGATCAAAACACTTGTAACCCTTTTGAGTAGAAGAATAACCAATAAAAACACAACGGAGGGCCTTAAGATCATGTTTTCCCCGAGCGTGAGAAGGAGTATGAACAAAACACACACAACCAAACACTTTGGGGAAAATAGAGGGAGAAGGAACGGAACACGAAGGAAGAAGGTCTAAAGAGCACTTGAACTCAAGAACACTCGATAGCAGACGGTTAATAAGGTATGTGGCAGTAAGAACAGCATCACCCCAGAAGGATTTGGGAAAGTGGGTAGTGAACATAAGGGCACGAGCAACCTCTAAGAGATGGCGATTTTTCCGTTCAACAACCCCATTTTGCTCTCGGGTGCCAACACAACTAGTTTGATAAAGAATACTATGCTTTTCAAGGTATACCAGTAAATGGCTATCAATATATTCAGTCTCATTGTCACTGCGAAGGACTTTGATGGTGGTAGAAAAGTGGTTGAGGACCATCTTGTGAAAGGCTTTAAAACAGGAGAAGACTTCACTCTTGGTTCGAAGTAAATACACCCACGTAACACGAGTGTAGCAATCAATAAAAGTAACAAACCAACGATAACCAGACAAAGAGACCACACAGGAAGGTCCCCAAGCATCAAAGTGTACAACCATAAAAAGAGAACTACTTTTTTATTAATAGAAGGATAACAAGAACGTTTATGTTTAGCAAAAACACAAGCATCACAAACAAAAGCACTACGAGAACAAGACTTAGTTAAAAGAGGAATAAGTTTTCTAAAATACCAAAGGATAGATGTCCTAAACGACGATGCCACTGATGTAATGTACGAAGAGAGTGAGACACAGTCTGAAGCGCCTGTCCAAAAGAGGATGAGGGGGAGGGTCGACATCCAAAAAATACAGGCCATCACGTGCTCTACCACTGTCAATCGTTTGCCCCGTATCCAGCTCCTGAAAGACACAATGTGTAGGAAAAAATGTCACAGAGAAATTCAACAAGTGGGTAAGACTACTAACAGAAAGCAGATTAGTAGAAAAGTTAAGAACGTGAAGGACAGAAGAAAGAGAAACAGGCGAAGAGCAATGAATAGAACCGTTTCCAGACACAAAGGATAAGGAACCATCCGCTACTCTAACTTTATCCTTACCCGAACACGGAATGTAAGAAGGAAAAAGTTTGAATGAACCTGTCATGTGATCAGTAGCTCCCGAATCAATAATCCAAGGAGAGGGAGATGAGACATGGAACGCACTAGCAAGAATACCTGTGTGAGCAAAGTTAGAAGAGGAAGGTGGGTCAGAAGCTGTGGTAGAAGATGTATCAAGACGAGTCATCAGACGCCTGAGAGTCTGCAACTCATCCTGAGAAAGTGAGCCACTGTCGGTAGAAATGCTTGGAGAAGCCTCAGAGGCATGTGCATGAGAGCATACTATACCACCACCACAATTACCACCACGTCCACGATTAGGACGACCATGGAGCTTCCAACAGTGTTGGTCTTTCCACAATGATCACAGTGTAAAAGGTCGCAATCCACAATAATTCCTTTGCTACCAGGCTTAGAATGACTTGAGTGACCATCTCGCAATGCTAGAGACACAGCTAGAGTTGACCGGTCCTGACTAGGAGCATACACTATAGCACTACGACGGCTCTCTTCTTGTTGAACACAAGCATAAGCCTCTCGGACTGTTGGAAAAGGTCGGCAACCCAAAACTTGGACCCGAATCTGATCATCTTCCATGTTCAAACCAGCAAGAAAATCATAAACTCTCTTTCTCCACCATGGCCTGAAAAGTAACTGCATCTTCCGTGCAAACAACTTGAAAATTCTAATAATAATCAAGTTACTGCCACAAACTACTCAACTCATCATAATAGTCGGCCAGAGATCGATCTTTCTGATCCAACCCCCATAGCTTCCGTCGCAACTCATAAGCTTGAGCGTCGTTATTCCTCTGCGAATAGGTCTGTACGGCGGCTGTCAAGATTTTGTGAGCAATGCCTTGCAACAGAAAGATACGGCTGATAGTAGGCTGCATCGAATTAATCAACCAGATCATAACAACGGCATTCTCAGAGAGCCATTTCTCACGAGTCGGGCCATCTATCTCAAGGTCTTTACTCGTCCCTGTGAAATATCTAGTTAGGTCTTGAGCAGTAATGGCCAAATTACAAGAACGAGACCAAATAAGATAGTTGCTTACATCTAGCTTCACAGAAGTAATCTGAAAGTGACCGCCAAGTGGTCCACCACGACTCATCACGGGCAGAGAACTACTGTCAAAAGGCTTACCAGTGTCCATGAGGCCAAATGCTATGAGATCGGCAAAAAACAAACACCAAACAACAAATATGCGAAGAGCACGATACACGAAGGAAGAGCAGATCCAAACAGAGTTCACGAAAGCCTCAGATCATTAAAAAAATCCATCAAGAGATCATAGATCAAACACAAGCACATCGCGAAGAACCAACAGATCACCAAAAAACATTAAAACCCTAGATTGCGACGAACCTGGACCACCAAAACCCTAAAACACTAATTTTCGCACTTTCAAATCTCAAGAACATGATTTCAGAAACCCTAGGGTGGAAAAAAAGGGATTTCAGAAACCTGAAATGTCAGAACAAGAGGTGCGAAAGTCGCAAGTCGTGAAGAACCAGTCGCGCGATCGCGATAAAGGCCAAAAAATGCGACGAAATGCGACGATCATGCTAGGGAACCATCACGAACAATGAATCGATACCAAAGAGTGGAGAGAAGATGAAAATCGCGAGACTGAAATAGCAAAGAAGAACAGCGATCGCGAAGAACCCTAAAGTTCCAAAAATGAAAAAAAAAAAGGTAAAAAACCTAGCAAGCAAACATCAAAAAAATTGGAAAAATTAGGAAAGACTTGTATGCCCTAGTCGATCATCATGAAGATCATCTGAAGAAAAAAAACAAAAAAAAATTTATTATTATTATTTTTCTCAAGAACGGATGAACAACGGAAAAAAGAATGAAAGGAACAACGATCGAAAGGAATGAATGCTCTGATACCAAGTTAGAATTAAATAATATTAGAATAGATGAAAGAAAAATAATAGAGGAATCACAAGCTAGATGGCTAATGAGAGATATTACCCCAGTGTTAGACCAACCTCTCTAAATCTCGTTATTTATATTACATAGAGACTAAAGACAAAAATACTCTTATATTAAACAAAGCATCATACTTAACAATCTATGTTATCGTATGTTTGGACTAGGTCTTATTGTTTTGTGTTGTCCAAGTTGCGTGCCGTCGCGCCCCTCCGGGTAGGTAAAGCACTTGAGGGAACGGGGTGTGACACGAATGACCATACCAACCCAAAGAAAAAAAATAGAAATAGAACTTTTCTTGTGACTTTCTGTGCCCAATTGTAAGTATTAGACAATATCAACTATATTTTACAAACTTCTATAACTCAGATTGCTGCCTTACTTTTGATTCCATAGCCTCCCCATAAGAACGTAGCTCTTTGACAACAGTGAGCAAATGAGAATTGAGTTCTGCCTTCAAACCAGGTAGAACCATTCTAATATGCTGTTCGAGAACCTGAACAGAACGTCGTAAACATCAGAAACAGGGGTGGAAGAAAATGTATACAATATACACACACAAAAACTTAAAATAATTATTAAGCATCACATTTTCTTTTTCTTTATTTTATCTCTACAGTTTTTCACAATTGTCCATACATGAATCGCAAAATGTGACTATTCTAATGTTGCTTCTTCAATGTTCAATGGTGATCACTATCACTAAAACATATTAAAATGTACCAGATTTACAACAGAAAGAAATGAGGTGAATATTAGAGCACAAAAGTTATATATTGAAAAGAAAAGAATCGGTAAACAAAAATGCATGATAGCCACAAGACTATCCCATCAACTGCAAAATCATCAAAACATGCTAAAACAAGGTGAGCCTAAATATCAATTTAGTTTTGCAGTAGTTCTACTCAGTTTTGCTTATTTTCTATTAATGAATTATTAGAACACCAAAATTGTAAACTTATCTTCTATAACAGTCGTGGATCTTTTTCAGGTAAACCATAATGTAATAATTTGTGATCCACAAAAGTGTGAATTGGCAGTTCTCCACCAAGGCAAATCTGCGCTTTTATAGCTATTAGTGTTATATCCTCTAAACTAAACTCTATGAAGTTAATTATGCAAACTTAGTAACATAAAACATTCTTGGATCCAACTCAACGAACAAAATTTTGTTTCGTTTTCACTGAGATGGCCGAAAAGTTTCCGTTTCTTAGAAAACCGAAACGAAACATTAGTGGAATATCAAAATTCCATGTTTCCGCTGAAACAAACCGAAACTGACCAAAACACATCAAAAAATACAAAACATGCCAAAACAATGGCTTGTTTTGACACTTACTAAAAACATTCAAAAATGTTCGCTTTTATTTTGGGTCTTTTTGTTAAGATGTGTGTGTGTGTGTGTGTGTGTGTGTGTGTGTGTGTGTGTGTGTGTGTGTGTGAGAGAGAGAGAGAGAGAAATTTGATAACAAAAAATTCTTAAATTAGAGAATCTGAGAAATTAGAAATAAAGGAGAAACGAGGAGAGAAGGAGAAGAAAATAATATAAGCATGATTAAGTCACTTGTTCTCTTTCTTTTTTATCTCTATTTATAATAATTCACCCATATTTTTGTTTTCTTCTAATCCGTACTATTGCTAATTTGCTATAATTTTCCATTTTCTTGAATTTATTTTCTTTTAATCCCTACATACTCTTATAAAGCTATAAAATATTTGACATTAGCCTAACTTCCTAAGTATTTAGTAGTAGCATTAATCCAATAGAGTTTAGTTTCCTATAGTCGAATTTAAAAATCTTCCCTTTCAGTTATCCATGACATTATAAGGGCGTGGAGCTACAAATAGGAGGATGGAAAGGGATGACTAATTTCACTGTGGCGCCCCCAGACAATTTAAAGGTCGTCTTAGGGAGGATCAAAATTTTCGTTTGGTGGATTATTCGGTTAGCTCGAAAATGGAAATATTTTATACACATTTTGGAAACATGATGGAAACAAAGAACAAAATTAGAAACATAAGTGAACATGTAGAAACATGATGTAAATTATATTTTATGCATTTTCAAGGCAAGCAAATCAACAAATTACATGTTTAAGTGCTATATATTCATTTTAAAGTATTAGACTATAGAAAACAGCACTAGAATTAAATTAGTGATAATACCTATAGAAGGGTATTCTCACATCTTTCTTATTAAACTGAGAGAATAAAATACAAATATATAGATTACAATGGCCACTGTATTAGGAAACTGATTCTACATAAAAGGAATCAATCTCTAGGATTCAGGGCCTAGTTATAATAGAAAAAAATACTAAAAATACAGATTGTATAATCCTAGTTACAAGGAAATAAATCCCTTATTTACCGAGTCAACTAAATCCATAAGGATTTGTCAACACTTCCCCTCAAACTGGTGAATATATGTTGTTCATCCCCCGCTTGCTTATAATATGTTGAAATGAGTGACTCGGTAGTCCTTTGGTAAGGATGTCCGCAAATTGCCCATTCGTTGAGACATAAGGAGTACAAATTAAGCCACTATCCCGGTTCTCCTTGATGAAGTGTCGATCTACTTCCACGTGTTTTGTGCGATCGTGTTGTACTGGATTGTGAGCTATATTGATTGCTGACTTGTTGTCACAGTACAGCTTCATGCTTCCTTCCCGCTTGACTCCTAAGTCTTCCAAGATAATCTTTAGCCACAAGAGTTCACAAATTCCATGTGCCATAGCTCTGAATTCTGCTTCAGCGCTTGATCTAGCCACCACGGCCTGTTTTTTGCTTCTCCAAGTCACCAAATTTCCTCCTAAGAATGTACAATAACCAGATGTTGACCTGCGGTCCACTACCGATCCCGCCCAATCTGCGTCCGTGTAGGCTTCTAGACTTAGATCCCCATTATTCTTGAAGAGGACACCTTTCCCAGGGGTAGATTTCAAGTATTGTAGGATTCGGTGAACAACTTCCAAGTGGGAATCCTTCAGAGAGTGCATGAACTGGCTAACTACACTCACGGCATAGGCAATGTCAGGTCTTGTGTGGGACATATAAATGAGCTTCCCAACTAACCTTTGATATCTACCCATGTCTATCATCGTGTCGTCTTCAGCTTCTCCTAGTATGTGATTCTTCTCAATAGGAGTGTCTGAGGGTTTGCAGCCAAGCATACCTGTTTCCTTAAGGATCTGCGATGTTTTTTAAATTGCAACGGCGAAGGATCTGCGATGTTCTTTGAAGTTCGACGGTGAACGAAGATTGCTGCGATGTTTGCCGAAGATCGGCGAAAGATCTTGGCGAAGATGATCGCGATGAAGACGAAGGTCGACAACACAGAGCTTCACGAAGACGAAGATCGACGATGATGAAGACGAAGATTGACGGCGACAACAATGTGAAGGCTGTCAAGAGGATGGCCGAAGGCTGTGCCAAGGATTTCGCAGCAGAGGAGGTCTTCGCAAAGGTAGGCGACAACAAAGAAGGCTGTCTGCGGCTAGGGTTTTGTCAACCTAACTTTGATACCATATAGACGGGTATTCTCACATCTTTTTATTCAACTGAGATTCGGAGAAAAGAAAATACAAATATATAGAGTACAATGACCACTATTTTAGAAAACTGATTCTACACAAAAGGAATCAATCTCTAGGGATCAGGGCCTAGTTATAAAAGAAAAATATACCAAGAATACAGATTGTACAATCCCAGTTATAACGAAATAAATCTCTTATTTACCGAGTCAACTAAATCCATAAGGATTTGTCAACAATTATAAAATTTAAAATTTCTATAAAAAATAAAATACAAAATCTAACCAAATCACCTCTTTATTATTTCTCTTAAGTTGGTTTGCCTGATTATATTTATTTATGAATATATGATAGATATGGTTTCAGATGGGTAAAAAAAATAACTTCATCAATTTATATTGCATGAATAACAGAAAAAAGCAAGAAAGAAAAGAAAAAAACAACAAAGCTAACTATGAAGGCAGTTGTGCATGCGGTGAAGGAAAAATGAAAGAAGCTGATGCATGACTAAAAAAATTAAAAAAAGGAGAAAGAAGAAGCATTAGCTATAATTTTGATTGGTATTACCAATGAAAGAAGGGTTGATTGGTATAAATATTCTATTAGGAATATATTACCAAAATATATAAACTAAAGTAGGTAATCGTGCTAAGTCGAATTTGTTAATTTTCAAAAAATGTATAAACCAATCAAATATTTAGAAGGAAACATGGAATAAGGAATTGCCACATGGCGATCTGTGAGCTCTTCAAACAAAAACCCCCATTTCATTAATATATATATATATATATATATATATATATAGATTGGAATGAATTGACCACAAAGAAAATATGCTATAATTTTTCATTGCATATGAGTTCGCTCAACTCTAAGTAAAATCATATGAATCAATACACAAAATTCTGTCAGTTCTAATTAAGTCGATGCAGAATATTCCAAGGAGCCAAAAAGGAGACGCCTGACGCTTTCCGGAAAAAAAAAAAAAAACCAAATGCACCAAGAAAGAAGGTAAAGAAGAGTCTACTTCAAGTGGTTTTGGTCGCTTTAACTTTAATAAATTTCTTAATCAGTACAAAAATGAGGTAATTCTCGTACTGGCATTTGTTATAGTAGTTAAATTTATTGTGTTCTCTTATTTTTGCATGAAGGGTATTCTTGTAATTTAGTCTTATTTTATCTTAATATAAGTTCTCACAGGTAAAGGGGGCAGATTAGAAACCTTGAACCTATTTCTTAATTCTCTTCTTCTCTTCTAAGGTTTTAAATATCGACCGTTACGTATCGTATCGGTCGATACGTATCGAAATTTTGAACTTTCGATGCCGATATTTGCCACTGTATCGGTCGATACTGTGATTACTGTCCGATATATGGCCGTATCACTGATACGGATACTGTTGAAGAATATTGTATTTATGATTGCAATATTTTTGGTTATGTTTCTCTGTATAGTTGATTTATTTCCTTAGTTA